>BPLR01000335.1:0-61405 GCA_021605095.1 Caerostris extrusa | reverse complement strand
CAGTAGCTCCAAAACTGTTTCAAAATTAAAAATTAAAGCAATGAAAAGAATCAAATTTGATTCTAATGTCAAAACGTTTTCTAATACTTCAGAAAAATTTCCATTACATGAATTTTAAGGAATTTTCGATTTTGCCGCTATGTCTGGATTTTATATAACACTGGGGATGTTTTGTAATTGAACGAGAAAGAAATTATTTTAGATTAGCTTTTAAAAAATTAAATTATAAATGTAAACTATAATAATTTCTTTATTCTTGGTAGAACACAAAATTTCAAGATTTATTAAAAAAATATTGTCAATTTATTATAATTATAACAAATTTATATTATTAAACGTTTTTCTCTTTAATCGATTTTATCACAAAGCTTTTTAATTATAAATTTGTTACGGGAATCTTAACAATGACTACAAGGAACATATGCAATTTCTTTCTTCAGCCCTCTGAAAATTAAAAAGCCTCTTTGTTACATCACATCATTGTCCCATAGAAAATGATATTTGTGCTCGTATTTTTTGCTGAACTGTTCAGCTTTATTTTTAGTCTTTATAAGTTAAATTAAACAATGTACGGAGGTCATTATTGGCCTCAAGAAGTCACCTCATAACTTGTGGAAAAGTTTGAGAGACTGAAAAACAAATGAGCTTTTTGCAAGAAAATGAAAGATAGACTAACTAATCATAAGTAAAATGTCGAAATTTGCTGAAAGGCAACATTATTGGAAATTAAAGTACGCCAAATAAGTTTGATCTAAGCAAAACTTTCAGGTGAGATACTCAATTTCGCTCAATTCTTGACTCGGAGTCTTGTCTTGACTACACGAATTGTCTGCACCGTAAGAGAGAAGTCAGGAAGAAATGATAGCTGCAAATGTCGTACTGCATAAATGTGCTAAATACATTACCCTGAATTGGAAAATAGAGTATAAGGCGCAAAACGAGAGACTGCTTTAGATAAATGGAAAGCAATGAAAGTACAAAAAAACCATCTTAGGGTTGAATGCTTTCGCTTGGTGGCCACACCCATAGTTTCATCAGCAGGCAGTTTATTCTATCACCATTACATGACACCTGGTAGCGTTGCAAATCTTTCTGAAGCTTCTCAATTATTTTCAATAATTCTCATAGTAGCATAAAATGGGAAGCAGGATATTTTGAGAGGAATTTCTGTAGATACGTTTGGAATTTTGTTTGTCACTTTTTAAGTGTTTGGTCTTCAACTGATATTTATCAGCGGCAAGACTAAGCTCTTCCAGGCTAATAACAATGTACCTCAAATTAAATTAGCAGTCTCTCTTCTACTCTGCGAACGATTTTGACTCTTTTGGATGACAGATAATAGATAAAAAACAGATTGAAAAAGCTGATTATCAAAACATTTTAAAGAAACAAAGCAAAATAGGCCAACAACAAGTGCAAACATACTTTTAAAATAAGTACCTGAGACAAATGCTATATCTGAATAAATGATCCAAACATTATTTTTTTATCTCTAGGAGCCAGTCAATGTGAAACGAGATATGCGACAGAAGAAAATGCACACAAAAGAGTAGCAAAACAAAAGGTTGACTAGAGTCATTGCTTTTAAGAGTTATCTAGCTTTACCAAAGCATCTCACCGTCTCTGGATTTCGCGCTAAGAAGTGCCAGCTAAACGGTGGAGATGAGCTCGGTTAATAGCCCTGTCAGTCACAAGGATCGCAGTTTGGTGGGTCGAAATTCCGAAAAGGTTAAAAATCCGGTCCGAAAGGTCAAGAAATTCCAGCATAGGTGGCTTGACAGTTGTGACCTGTTAAAAGATGGAATCCGAGCAAACAGCTACATGATGTGTAGGGCGTTTAGGGACTGTGCAGAAGATTCACTTTCCATCACTTTGTCTCTGTATTCGGTCAGCGACTGAAATTTATGCAATTTTCTAATCATAATATGTTTGATAGACCCGGTTTATAGAATAATAAGGCAATGTTGAGCATCATAATTGGAGTAATCTTGAGCTCTTTCTTACCTCAGGGAAGTCAGCCTGTTCGTTTCCTAAAAACTCCGTAATGTCTGTGTATCCACTGAAGAACGACTTACCCCTTCTTCAAAGCCAGCTTTTTCTGCAAGACACGCAGACCTACAAGAAACTGTAGACCGTATAAGGATACCACAGGTGGTGGGTCTACATTACTGATACCAAACATTATCTTTTTGCCATGAGAATATATAGGTAATATTAAATGTAAATAAATTGAAATTCTCATTTCATGTTGATAAATATTTGATGATATTTTTTTGAACCAGAGGTAAGTTACCTCTGGTTCAAAAAAATATGAATTACAAAAACTTAAAATCCATTTTTTTTATCCAAATCGCATTTTAAAAGCATTCGTATGCCTTAACTGTCGTGTAAAAATGTTAAAAACAGCTGAAAATAATAGTCAATTTAAGCTGAAAATGGTTATTTTATAAGCTATTTTAAAGATCTAAATTTATTTTTTGTGTTTGTAGCTAATTTTACAGTGGAAACTTAAAAATGACAACTCTTTACCCCTCTATTAAATTTGTTGAGGTTGACCGAATCGATCTTTCTGTTTCGATGCCGTGCATGAGAAAGGGACCATCAACCAGCTTGGCATGCTGTCTTGAAACAACAGATTTCAACAGCACGGGATTACATGTCAAGCAGGGGAAACTGTAATTCTCCTTTTAGAGTTTTTCTTCTATATAAACTCTATAATTATGCTTTTGCAGTTTTGTCAAGAAATTTGAGTGAAATTACTTGACACTATTTACTTGAATTAGAAAAAAGAACGTGCTTAAGAATTGCGAATAAATGTACTTTTTATTATATTTTCCAAAACAAATTGTTAGGTTTTATTTACCCTAAAATTATGGGTGTTGTTTTGGGGAGAGGGAGTTATTTGGTTTCCTTCATCTGTTTTATTCATTGTCCTTTTGTTAGTTATCGTTTCCTTGATCAGTTTTTCATGTCTTTAATCAGCCTACAGTTTTAGCCGCAAGATGTCAGTTTATTTAAATTTCTTTGTTTGAGTTGTTTATACTTTATTTTTTTTTTTTTTCTTCTAGATTTTTATACATAAAAATACTTATTTAATTTTTTCACGTGCTAATAGTTATATAATTAAATAATGTAAAATTCTCTGAAAAACAGTCTGAAGAAGTTATTTCAAAGTGAACATAAGATATTTCAAGTAAAAAAAAACACATTTATATTAAAAGCTTAAGCACTATTTTTTATTTTTTTAAAGTTTATAGTGTTAGTTTTAGTGTTATGCTTTTTGTTCCTTACATTAAATTCTAAACGTTATGGGTAACCTTTATCTCGGCCCAGCTGATTATTTACTTTTATTATGAATAGGTAAGTTAATTATTATGTGTGTTTCTATTTTCATTATTATAATATGATGTGATGTATAATTTGTACCAAAAATTGTATTTAATTCTTTATATTAAACGTCAATATATACTAAAACTGAAATTTTTAATGAAAAAATTAACAATTAAAATCTAGCTATCTCTAGATATTACTCACATGTTAATTAAATATTTGCCCAAAATTAAAAAAGATTCGACATACATAAAATTAAAAATCATCAATGTATGTTATGTATTATTTTTTATTTTTTTATTTATTTTTTTTTTACAAAATACACTGTCAGGGATTTTTTTCTATAAAACACACTGACAATTTTTAAAATAACTTTACTTGTTTGAAACAATATTTTTATTTTATGAATCTTATGTTTTGTTCAGTATAACATTCGGTATTGGTGCGCTGAATCTACCTACCCGTGGTGCACCTGGTAACACTTTTGAGTGGCTAAAAGATCTACAACTTGGCATTATTGTTTTGATTTAAAGAACTCTGTTTCAGCATGTTTGTTGTATTATCTGTTTGTTTATTTTTCTCTTTGTCCTTTTTTTGCCTGTAATTGTTCATAATCTGCCATTGGAAATAAAAAAAATAATAATAAATAAAACATTCGGTATTAAGTTTAGTTCTGTATTCAGTATTTCAGTTCAGTATTTAGTATTTTAGTTCAGAATTCAGTATTTTAGTTCAGTATTCAATATTTCAGTTCAGTATTCAGTTTATGAAGCGAAGACCCGAATGTAACATAACACGAATCTTTTAGGAGCAACGAGAGAAAATTATTACTTTTAGGCGTTGATTGCATATATTTGGGCATATAAAAGAAACAAGAGATTCTATAATAAAAAGTCAGAGAATTGAACACGAAAAGCACATGCATTCTATTACAATCTTACCAATCTCATTTACAAAAATTACCGAATTTTATCAGTTCTGTACGCAGCGACTACAATGCTTATGTCTAGTGTTTATGGTTATTCTAGTGTTTCTCTTGCACGTCTATGTGTATTATCATAAGCCCTATGATTTATTGTAATGACAATATAAGGGGATAGATGAAAGATGATAAAAGATAAAATGCTACAGCACCACATGGTGGCAAGTAAAAATCAAAGTGGATAGAGCGAACCTATTTTCCATACTCGAATACATATTATACATTTTTATAGCGATTGTTTGGACGGTATAGAAGTTGATATACCGCAGCACCATGGGAGGATAATTTACAGCAGCAAGGGGACGGCATCAAAAACATTATCCTTGTTTTGTCAAACACACACAAAAAAATTTCATCAAAATCTGTCAGCCCTTTAGGAGAAGTTCAATGACAAACACATGTACATTTACAAAACACAGAATTACATATATAAAGATATTCTGGAATCACAAAGTTTGCCTGTAGAATTTTTTTGTAGATTTCTTTTATCGTAGCTATATTTCATTTTTATACATCTTTCTCGTATACCATACGAGGTTATATATAGTATATATATATATATTCTGCTTCAGTTGATTACGACAGTATATTTCGATTCAGTTCAAAACATTCGACCTCTTAAATGAATATTGATTAAAACTGAGGCTAAATATTGAAGGAAAAAAGATTTAAAAACTAGAAAAAGTATTAAGTTACACCTTTAGATACCGTGTTTCATCCATATTGAACACACTTTTTCTTCAAAGCCAGGTCTCAAAAGAAGTGGGATAACATAAACATTTATTATAGATTGTCATTTTATAACAATTTTACTTTCTTCTTTCTTTAAATATCTTTTTGAATTTCATGATTTCATGAAGATCTAAAAAATGTTTCGTCATATTTTTTATTAGCTATGACTGAAGAAATTTTACTTATTACTTTTATATAAAACTTTATAAAATATAATACTTAAAAGTACTTTCTTATCGTAAAGAATAAACACACACACAAAGAGCATACATCTTTATGACAGCATGCAGCCAGTTGCTGCTTTTCAAAATGTCTAAAAAAAGACTACTCTTATGCTTTAACTATACAATAATTTTAATTCTTAGTCCTGTTTTAGATAAATATTTTTCTGAAACATAAATAAATCCTCTTCAGTAGAAAATATTTATATAGCAGATAAATACCCTTTATTAAACGAAGGAAAATTAAGGATTTTTAAAAGAATCATTCCTTACGATTTCCTTCCTCTTCCATTATCAAAAAATCCATCAAATTATCTGCCCTATGTTACAGAATATGGGTGGAAGAAGATCTTCGTACACCATGAAAAAGGGCAGCGCCATAAATAAGCCACCAAGTTAAAGACATTCGGATCGTTTTTCCTGTGGATACTTTTTTCCTTATTATTTAAGTTCGAACTGGATATATTTTTGGGATAAGAAATGCTGGACACGTTTTTAGTTGGTTCAGGATCCACGTTTTTATTATTTTTTTCCTCCCTATAGCCAAAAATAACTCATAACTTCCTCTACTTATTTTTTTTTTTTTTCCTTACAATTTCTGTACCACTTTCTGTCTTACAACTTTTTGCTCTTTCTGTTTTTCAATGTTCTATATGGCTATTGTTTTCATGGCGCCATAATTTTGACATCAAATTTTTAGAATAGTTGTATCCATCCGAGATTTTAAAGGAGGCACTGTAATAAAATTTTGGTGAACACTTATCAAATTATATGGTTTCAAAATTTCATTTGTTGAAATTGATGATTTGAAAAAATTCTAGTTTTATGACAACGAAAACCTTTTTCTTTTCACACACACTTAAATCAAAATTTTTCTATTCTTCTTGTTGAAAAAAAGCACTGGAATTAAATAAATTTACATATTTGAACAAATAAATGCCAAACATACTCATTACATTCCATAAATACAGTCAAAGATGTATGGCAGCCTTTATTATGAATTTAGTGACTGGCGACAAATTCCATCATTCATCTGTTCATTTATTCACCTATATTTTAAACGCAAATTTCTTATTAAAAATACCCTTCTAAAAAAATTAATTTCTCTTTCTTAAATACATTTCATTTCTTTAAGATATATGAAGGATACAAAAAGTATAATCAAAATAAGTGTTTTATGTATTTTTGCATTAAAAAGTATTACGTATTTTATGTATGTCTTTCATTATAAAACTATTCAAAATGCATTCGCACCAATCATTGCATTAAGCTCTCAAGAGACCCAAAGAAGAAACTAAAGGAATTAAGGATCAAAACAATAAATTACCTTTCATAACACAATCACATCACTGCCTGCACTATGCTGTTTGCTTTCCGACAGGCAAAGAATTGAAATTGCTGTCGGTGCTGTAGCAATTGCATCAAACTTCATAGAACTTCTGGCTGTTCAAAAGACACTTGAGATCTATCTGAGTCTACCTCCATCACAACAAATGTATGGAATTATTATCTATACTGTCTCAATGTTTTCCTTACAGGCTCTTAATAAAGACTTGTCAGTATGATCTTGAACATTATATCTCTCTTAGAACAAATCCACTGCTTGAACAGAATGTGTTTCCTGCTCATGAGGATTTGGAATTTAATGTAGATTCTTTGGCGAAGAATGCCAAAAGTTTGGATTAGTTTCTTACTTCCATTGCAGATGCAGACGCCTTTGTAAAATCTAAACTTACAATTCCTTCTAAATTTAAAATTAAATATCAAATTATAAAATTAAAGTTGGACAAAAAAAAACAGCTACTACTCTCACTAGATTAAGGATGAAGAACCACAAAAATATGAAAAAATATCTACTGGTGATGTTAAAAAATACTAAAAATATGGCAACTGACCTGATGTCGAGTTTATTCCTCGTCATGTCTTTGATTGTGCAGCTGGTCAATTACATTGTCTGGATCGTCTACATTGTCTACGTTACAGTCGCCATACATTGTCTACGTTACAGTCGCCATACATTGTCTACGTTACGTCGCCATACATTGTCTACGTTACAGTCGCCATACATTGTCTACGTTACAGTCACCATACATTGTCTGGACCTTCCTATGCAAGAAGATTTATACTCAGCTTGCACTAACATAGCCAATATTATTCGGCAGCGCCACGTTTTTATTTTCTTGTACTCTTCCAGAGGGCACGACAACATCATTGCATTAAGCGATCTTGAGAAATGTAATAGGTTTCGTGATCAACATCATGAAACTCTATATTGCATAATATGTTAATGTTAGCAAATGCATGTTGTTGATTGATAAAAGATTGTTGACCGATAAACCATTCGTCTTTTGCAAAATAACAGGTCGTCTGACACATAGATGGCGCTACTAGTATTAAATCCTTTTTAATTTTAGTTATCCTATCCTTCAAAAAGACACGTGTATAAATTTGACAGTTGTTTCACTATTAGTATATGAGTTATAGCATTTTTTTAGTGAGTTATAGCATTTTTAGTGTTCATCACGTGCAGTCCACTCGGCTGACTGTCGATTGGACTCCGGTCTGAAATGATGGAGCCATGTTTCCTCCATTGTCACATATCGACGCAAAAATTCGGGTTTGTTACGATTGAACAGCTCAAACACTGCTTTGAATCATCAATTCGTTGTTGTTTTCGGTCGATTTGCGACCTCGCGCTGCACCCACTTTGAACAGAGCTTTCGCAAGTCAAATATTCATTCACGATATGTGCAACACGTTCCTATGATATCTTTAGAGTCTCAGCTATCTCAATCAAATTCACTTTACGATTATCAGAAATTATTTTGTGGGGTTTTTGATGTTTTCGTCGGTAACAGTATCTTTGGGGTGTCCTCTGCAGGCATCGTCCTCGGTGCTCATTTCGCCTAGTTTAAATTTAGCAAACCAATTCTCTACGGTTGATTTTCCTGGTGAAAAGTCCGAATAATGTTTATCAAGCCTTGGCTTCAATAGTATTTTTCGCCAAAAGCAATGCTTTATTAACACAAATTCCTTTTTATCCATTTTTTCAAACTAATAAAAGTTGCTTCACTAACAATGCTATAACTCCCATACTAATAGAGCAACAGCTGTTAAATTTATGCACGTGTCTTTTTTTGAAGATTAGGGCTAACTAAATATCTTATGGATTTAATACTAGCAGTGCCATCTATGTGTCAGCCTAAGAAAATTTTCAACCCGCCTATAATATATATATATATATATATATATAGCAGATTAAATGTCATCATTGTGATTCATTTGTCATTCATGTCATGCATTTGTGGAGTTTACTTTGCGGTTTTTTTTTTTTTTTTCAAACTCAATTGAAGGGATTTTCGGCCAATGCATTTATCTAGTCCTCATATTTTAAACGCAAATCTTCCAGTTTGGCATCACTTATCGGGTTATGACGTAAGTACAATAGTTAGGAAAAAGAACGTGCTAAATTAAACATCGCCTCTGGTCATATTATATTACTGTGTCCAAAAAGTAAGACCAATTTTTAAATTTAAATTTCCCTGGCATATGGTATTTCAATTTTTTTTTTTTTTCTCTCTTGTTTAGGTTGTTGGCACTGTCCTTCCACATCTGTGTGAAAATTATACGTCAAAATATTCATTTGTCTTTGAGTTAGGCTTGGTTTTATGAGGTGCTAAAACTGATTCCGACAATTTTTTGAAATGTCTGAATTAATTGAGCAACAACTTGCGTCAAATTTTTATTTTCAGAAACGTATAGAATGTTGAAGAAGGCATTTAGTGAGCATTCCGATATCGTAAAGACATGTTTAAAAGTGGTATAAACAGTTCAAAGAAGGCTGAGAACGCGTTGAAGACGAAGAGCTCTCCGGTCGAACACCAATCTCCCCGACAAATCTTGCGTCCAAAAAATTAGAGATTTGGTGCTTGCAAAACGTCGATTTGCAAGTATGATGTTGTTGGATTTCAATATTCCATTTAAAAAATGTTCTGTGCCTCAAACGCATCGAATCTTGATTGGTATCGGAAACACTGAATGCGCCAGCTCACACTGCATTGATTCTTCGTGACTTTTTCGGGAAAAATGAAATCCATATCTTTTCTCAATCACCGTATTCACCTTATTTAGCCTCGTGCTACTTCTTGCTATTCCTAAACTCAAAAGACCACTCCGGGGACACCGTTTTTGAATCGATTGAAGAGACATTTCAAAAATCGCCGGAATCCGTTTTAATCTCACAAAAAAACCTAGCGTAACTCACGCACTAATGAATATTTTAACGTAAATTTACACAAATGTCAAGGACAATGCCAGCAATCTAAAAAGAAAAAATTGAAATACCATATGTCGGGAAATTTAAATTGAAAACTGGCCTCACTTTTTGGACACAGTTGCTTGAGTTGACTAAGGTCTCTTTTTGTGAAAATTTTTTTAAAACGATTCTGATGTTACTTAATACCTTTTTCTTAGAATCTTTTAAGCGGATATTTTTAAGTGATAAAGAAATTTGCTTTTCCTTTGTGATCTTATTAACCATTTCTGCGTATTATTTTTATAAATTCCTACGTCACTTTATGTAGCACACATAGCTAGCAACTGGGAGATATCCTGAATTGTATATGGATATCGAGAACTTCATAATCATGGCCTTAAGGCTTAATCACGAATTGCATTTTTCCCTGTACATCTGTGGATCTCGTGGTTAATATCTATACCAAGAACAAAAACAAAAATATCCATATTCCATTAAAGGTGATAAAGGGAATATTGAATAAGGGAGTATATAATATAATTGAATAATAATAATTGAATAAGGGATTACACTGAAGTGACAAAAGTCATGCGGATAGCAATGTGCAAAATTTTCAGATGGCAGTAGCATCGCGCAGAACAGGTATAAATGCGCAGTGCTTTCGCAGAGCTTTTCATTTCTGTTCAAGTTATTAATGTGAAGAGGTTTTGACGTGATGATGACCGCACGACGGGAATTAACAGACTTTGAACGCGGAATGTTAGTTGGAGCTAGACGCATGGGTCATGCCATTTCGGAAATCGTTAGAGAATTCAACATTCCCAGATCCACTGTGTCAAGAGTGTACCGAGGTATGAAATTTCAGGCATAACATCCCACCATGGACAGCGCAGTGGTCGACCGCCTGCACTTAACGACCGAGACCGGCGACGTCTGCAAGAGTCGTAAATTCTAACAGACAAACACACTGCGTCAAATAACCGCTGAAATCAATGTGGGACGTACAAGGGACTTGTCTGTTAGAACTGTGCGGGAGAAATTTGGCTGGGCTATTCCAGCAGAAGACCGACTCGAGTGCCTTTACTGACAGAACGACATCGCTTGCAGCGACTCTCGTGGGCACGTGAGCATATCGGTTGTTCCCTAGATGAATGGAAAACCGTGGCCCCTGGTCCGATGAGTCACGATTTCAGTTGGTAAGAGCTGATGGTAGGGTTCGAGTGTGGCGCAGACCCCACGAAAACCATGGACCCAAACTGTCAGCAAGGCACTGTTCAAGCTGGTGGTGGCTCCGTAATGGTGTGGGCTGTTTTTTCATGGCATGGACTTGGTCCTCTGGTGCGTCTGGACCGAACATTGACTGGAAATGCTTATGTTCAGCTACTTGGAATCACTTGCAGCCATTCATGGACTTCCAGCATGTACCCAAACAACGATGGGATTTTTTATGGATGACAATGCGCCCATGTCACCCGGCCACAACTGTTCGCGATTGGTTTGAAGAACATTCTGGACAATTCCAACGAATGATCTGGCCACCTAGATCGCCCGACATGAATCCCATCGAGCATTTATGGGACATCATCGAGAGGTCTGTTCGTGCCCAAAATCCTGCACCATCAACGCTTTCACAATTATGGACGTCTATCGAGACAGCAGCATGGCTCAATATTCCTGCAGAAGACTTCCAACGACTTGTTGAGACCATGCCACGTCGAGTTGCTACACTTCACCGGGCGAAAGGAGGGCCGACACGATATTAAGAGGTATCCCCATGACTTTTGTCACTTCAGTGTATATATCCATTACCTTCTTTGAACACTTTTAGGGATGATTGAAAAATAAAGCAAATGAAACAAATTTTGAAAAAATAAATTTAATTAATAATTGTGTTAAAACATTTTATACAATTTGACTTGATGTTTATGGTGAATAAATTATAATTTTTTCTATGTAATCGGATTTATATATCTTATTGACTGAAGTTTATTTGGAACTATTAAGTTATTATCTAAAACATAATCTAAAAGTAGAATTATATTAGTATTTCAATTACTATAACATTATAATGTATTATCTTTATAAAACATTATTTTGTATATTTTCTTTACAAGAATTTCAATTAGTTATGATTAAATCAAGTGCTATGATCTTTAGTTCTTATATTTGTTTTCATTTTGGGCATAATGGTAAACAAGTTTTATTTTCAAGTTTTCAAGTATCCATTTCGCTATAATTTCGTCCAGTAAACAAATATTATTTTTTCACTTTCGTCGATATATGAAATTTCGAATATAAAACACATTTCTGTTTATTTTGAACCAAGTAAAAACTCTCTTTCAAGAATCATTTTTCAATTTCATGCTTCAAATACAAAACATTCTTTTTTTTTTTTTTTTTTTTTTTAGGTGGCTAACGGAAACAACAACAAAGTGTATTTTAATAACATCTGCATAGCATCTAACATGTTAGAAGGTTTGTTAGTTTGTTTTTCAAAAGTGTTTGAAATCCAATATTTGTTATCAAAAGCAACATGTTTTTAAGCTCTAATTTCTCGATTTGAATTATGGAATAACTGTTGTGTGTAGCTGCCGAATCGAATAAACAAATAATGTAAGAGATGCTTACGAATGTAAACAAATAATGATCCTTTGTTTACATTCTTTTATGTTTCTTTTAAGAATATTTCATTTAATTTTCTAAAATTCTTGTATCGGAATTTTTTTGTAAATGTTGAGGGGGCAATATATTTAGCGTGCATTTTTTTCCATCACAAATATTCGTTCTCTACAAAGATAGCTTACTTTCCCTATCTTTATATTATTTTTTCAAAAATTCTTATGCATTTTTATCCTTAACTTTACGCAGCTTATGCAATTTTGCGTGCTATTTACTAATCACGAAATTATTAAATTAAAGCAGATAAATTGATGCTAACATTATTTTCAAAAGCAAAATCAACATGCACATCAGATTTTTTCTGTAAGAAAAAAATTAAATGTAATTAACTGAATTTTATACAAACATGCAATGATCCCTTCATTATTGTAATGGAATCGAATAACTGAACAGTGTTGTAAACCAGTGTAAACTTTGTTTACTTGGTAATTTGGTAACCTGATGATCCATGAAGCAAATGGGGATCAGGAATTTATGAGTTTACTATACATTTTAATTTATTACTATCTTCGTTGCATTGTATCAGCTAATTTTACAAAATAATATAAACAAATCTTCGATAAGCTGTATTTTTTTATTTCCTATAATATCACTTAGTTTGTAGTATGCTGCCTTCTCCTTTGTCATAAATGTATTCTATAGAAAAAAATTTGAAACCCTACAAAAAATTTTGCATTTTTACTGTTGCCTTCTGAGAACTGAAAAACAGATTTCCGTAGCAAATTCTGCGTTGATCCAAATAAATCTGCTGGCCAAACATTCAATTAGCAGAATTTCAAGAATCTTGTTGTCTAAATTCTTGTCACTCAGCAACTTTAGATGATCTTAAATGAAGAACAACTACCTAACGAAAGTAGGTATTCTAATTAATCAATCATGGTTGGGCTATGACATTTAGTAAATCCTTAATTTCAAAAGAATTCATATTCATACGATTTAATTTAAATTAATTTAATCAATTAGATTTTCTTTAATGAAACATACAATATTATTTATAAAAATTTAAAGTTTCAGTCAAATTGAATTCCTCTATTAGAAACTAAATAAATTTATAAATTTTAATAGGAATGAACAATACTTTAATAATAAATGCATACCAAGATGATTCGATACCACAATGAAACGCGGAATTTTCTAAGTTGCATCTCAAATTGTCTAATAAATTAAAAAAATTCTAATTAAATTTTCCTTCTCTTCCTCTTCCTCTTTGTTGGCAAACCTTGAACGTAAAATTCTTAGAAAGTTTCAATATGAATCCTATAGCAGATTTCTATCTCATATTTAATATGTATTATATTACATTGAATATTAATGTATCTCAATCATAATATGAATAATCCCACGATGTGAGCAATTTATCATAATCCTATGGTATATCTGTTTTCTTTCCATCATAAACTAAACCACTGTATATCAGAGGGGTTAATCCAAGAAACGCCATTGGACATGTTGGAATATGTAGTTGCAATCGTGTTTTTCTTTTTCATATATTGTATTTTATATTATTTCTTATAAACTTTTCAAGTAGAATTTTTAAAAATTTCCAGCGGTAACGTGTTTCTTCTGCGCACTGGAAGAGCGCCCCATTGCAAATGGATAAATCTAATGCAATTAAGGAGTTTACAAGATAAATTTTATAACACATATATTTTTATGTCATCTAGCCACGCCTTCTACTTATGACCAGCCACAAACAGCCCCTCATTTGCGTATCGTATGAACACATAACTTTGAATACAGTTATTATAGAATTATTAAATTTCTTTAAAATTATTAATTATTTAATTTTAAATATTCTGAGAATAATATTCTTGGGAATAAATACTAATTTATATTTTTGCATCATAACTTTTAATTATAAAATCTGAATGAAAAATATATTTATATAAACATTTGTTATTCAAAGTTTTGCTTTTTAATATTTTGGCAGTGATTTGTTAAAAACATTTAAGGAAAACCAATATTTGCACCCTCTGGACCCAAAATAGCCAGAACCTGTGGACACCGTGAACCACATCTCTAATCACTTAAAATGATATATTTAAATAATATTGCGTCATGATTATTGTTTTTGAACTGAAACTGACAATGCGTAAAATTATATGAACCTGATAAAACTAATAACCAAAATAAAAACATTTCATTCGAAATTCACTAATTTAACACGACTCTTGTTTTAAATTAAAAATATTAATTATCATGAAATTAAAATAGTGCATGTTTAAATTTTGAATTGAAAAGATTATGATAATTATATTGATATGATATCTAATTAAGCGGGTAATTTACTTTTTATTAAGTTTTTAATCTTATTAAGATATATTTTTAAATACAAAAAAAAAAAGAAAAAATCGTATAGTACAAAATGATTTTATTACTGCACATAAAACATCAACTAAAGCAAGTTTCTATGCATAACAGGCATTTTAACGAAGGATGTTCTTTGAAATTAAACAGTATTTAGGTTATTCTAAGTGATCTCTTTAACTTTTAAAAATCCAATTTACGAACACATGTAGATACCCCGAATCTAATAATAATTCGTTGAGGTGGAACCGACTGAGGCACTTCCGTTCTACTTCAATCATTCATAGTCCGTTACCTCCCCTTCAGAAGACAAGAAATAATGACCCTACTTTGAAATTGGAAGGGCTCAAAAAGCGATAAGGTTGTAGGAGCGCTAATAAAATTTAAAAACCAGACGCTACTGTACCCTACTGAGCTTAATAACGATCATTATCTTTGGAAGTTAGAACAAGAGGAATAGATTCTTCGTGAAAGGACCACCAGGTGGCGCTTTTTTTGTATTTACAACAGACAGCCATCTTGAACACGAGAGGTTGAATTTTCAATTTCATGATTAGAATTTCTGCAGTATGGCAAGATTTGAATCGCGATAAAGATGTCTTGTCTAATCAGTTTTGAAGATTAATAGGCTAAATCAAAATTCCGTGGTTCTACGTGCGACAGATTTTGCTTCAAGGAAATCATTCTGGAAAATAGCGCAAGCGTGTGCAGTAAATGGGGACTGGCAATTCATAAATTGTTCCTCATGTATTCTACATCATTAATGATTTATTTTAAACCTTAATATGCATATGGATGCAGTAAAAGAATCAGTGTAGGCCGATGATCATATATCTTTATTACAGGGTTGTGGAAGATTTTAATCCAGATTTTACCAGATATATAATTGAAGTTCTATTTTAAGATATATTTGAGTTTCTATTGTGAGATATATTAAGAATTATTACTCATATGATACCTTTGGAATTATTTTAACGAATAATTGAGGAAGATATGCAGTTCATTTTATCTGTTTCAATAAATTAAATTATTTGGAAAAGCAATTATTTGATTTGAGATTCGGTAATTAACGGAATTTGTGTCTAGAATTATTATTCTTTTATACGCTTTAAAATATTGATATTTTGGAAAAAGAAATCCTTTTCATTATAGATATTCATTTTATCAAGAGAAAAAACATACCTCTCTCATTAGTCTTTATAAAAATTATGGAAGAACTGAGAATTATTGAAGATATAGGTGCATTAGTATTTTATATTGAATTTGAAAATGTAATGTAACTGATAATACTTAGATCATTAAATACTTCTAGTTATAAATTGGGCCTGAAAGGGAGTGACTAGCGCTTTGGCTCTTGGTGCCTCAGATTTCGGGTCTGAGTCCCATAGATGTTTGTAGTGGTTCGGAATCCACTTTAATCCGTAGTTCCTGGTCCAATATCAATGCCTGAACACAAAAATCAAGGAAGAAACGATAAAATGTGAAAAAGAAACACTACCATTTTGCACAATAGAGGTCACTACTGGCGTTTGCAACATCTAAATTGTATAACAAAACTATCAAAACATTCTTAATAAAAACAAAAGTACCTCCCATTCAGATCTCTCTCATGAAAACATGTTTAATTTATGAATATTATAACCATTCTTTCTCTGGGTGCTGACAAGAGTGAACTGTGGCGTTCGGGAGAAATGTTCCGTTAGCCCACATGCTTTTTCCAGAGAAGTAGTATATTTTGCGCAACCTGCGCCTCTGCAAGATCCCCATCAACAAGCCCTTCCACAAAGCAAAGATTATCATTTTTTATTTTGGCTCTGTGTGATAAATATTAACTATTTGTATGTGTGGTTGTGTTTATGAGTATAAAATCAAAATGTAAGTTCTAAAACCTGGCTTAACTAGTATCTCGAAATATCCTACTGCAGTATTACTTTAAGAGGCTAGATAGCCAAACGACTGGCTCTCGGTGCCACAGATTTCAGGTTCGAAACCCGACGGTGTCATGAAAACTTGTAGGGGTTCGAAATCCCTTTTAAATTCCCTGCCCTAGTAGGACTACTACTAGACAGGGTACACTACACCACACCACATCACTGTGCTTAGATCTAAGTTGCTCCTATACAGTTTGGGACTGATGTGAGTGAGAAATCTGATTGCTGAAATGATCTGAAATCTGAGACACTCTACGATCATGTGATATTAACTCAGCTCTAGGCACAGTGATGTGGTGTGATGTAGTAGCAGTTGTCATATTAGACCAGGACCTACGGAGTAAAGTGGATTCCGAACCACTACAAAAATCATGGTACTGCCTGAACTCGAATCCAAAACCTGTGGCACTGACAGCCAGAGCGCCAGCTGACAGCTATTCGGCCATCAGGCCCCTGTCTAATATGACTGTAGAGCGTTGGATGTGGGGCTGATAATCGTATTCTGAAATTAGGCAGATGGACTTGACCCACAATGGGGCTGTTGCGCCAATGATGATGATGATGATGAATTTTAAATTATCGTTCACGATGATATTGTCGACAAATAAAAAATGTTATGCAAAGATATCCTTTAGGAGTTCTCATATTTATCTCATTTTATTAGTCTGATGTAACAACTTTCAGGCCAATGAATTTACCCGCTCCATCCCAAATCAGATGCAAGAACTAATGATGTTTTTCACTTTTCGGGTTTCAAACTTAAATTCACCTCCTTTAGGAGTCAAATATGCTATTCTAAGTCCACGAAACTTTAAGTATTATATATAAAAAGTACTTTTGTTTTAACAAAACTGTCCAATATAAAATAGAACTGAATTTAAAACAGTACTTTTTATCGTTATTCTATATATCACTAGAGATTTTAAGAAAAATTCTGAAAGCATGTTCATTTTTTAGAACATTATTTCTTATAAATACAAAGATCCGTCTGAGGAAGCCAGACAGATTTAGTTCGATATATTTCTAAAGGGAATCTTTATCCTGACACCTGATCTCTGAGCAAAAGCAGTACAGTGGAATAACTATACTGCCACAGGGTATCGATAATTTATACTGTAAAAATTTTTACGAAAAAAGTAAGCTGTCAAATCAAGAGATTTGCATCGTTGTTATTTTTCCACAAGCAACTGTGTCTAAACAAAATATAAAGCAGTAAAAAAAAATTATTCTAACATTTTTTTTAAAAGAAATTCCGATTTTTAGACATGCATGGTAAACTTCTGTTTGCTAAAAATAATATAAAATTCAAATTTCTGCTCAACTTTATTGAACATTTGAGAAAGCGAGTTTCCAGAGCATCGAACATTTTATCAAACAAAAAAACTCTTGGAATATTTCAATAATTCTAACTGTTTAATATGTGCAACATTTTTTTTTTAAATATAACGTATTTCTTTTTATTTTGGAAAAAAAATAAAATGCAGGACTCATTGTAACTTGTATTGAAATGAAATAATAATATTTTGTTTTCCAATACCAAATACTGTAACTGAGGTTATTTTACCTTTATCTGCAAATAGCATATCAGTCTTACTCAAGATCTGGCTTTACGGTCATTTTGTGCACACAAGGGCTAAACACACCTGGACCTACAGTTTAAAGTGGATTTCGAACCACTAACAAACATCCATGCTACCTCCAAGATTCAAACCTGAATCCTGTGATACCAAAGGTCAGAGCGCTGTGCACTTGGACGCTAAGAGAAAAAGTGAACTATTTAGTGATGGAGTTAAGGTGGTAGATAGGTTACAAAACCATTGCGAGAACTTGTTTAACATGGCTTTATAGATATTTTCTATGTATTTTATACTATATTTAATATCTGTTCTGTGCTGTATTTTCAATATAAATAAATAATATAGCATCTAGACATATCTAATTAATAAGAAAAAAAAAATTAGTTTTTACTTGCAGAACAACAAACTTTACTTAACCAAGACAAAACACATACCGCTACATAATCTTTATTAATGGCGTCTGGCCGACTGTGCTTGTTTTTAAATGGTAAACGTATTGTTAAATTGTTATTTTGAAATGGGTCTAGCTTTATAAATCTTCAAACACTAATCAATGTCTATTGCGTAAGAAGTGCCGAGAATCTAACAGGGATCACTGGATTAAAAAAGACGTTAAATATATTTTTGCACTAACGAGCAACGTTGAAAAATAGCGTACCAAGAAGGTCTATAGAATGGTTTCCATTGTAAGATGATGTCTTATTCTTCTATATGTATGTGTATAAAAATCTACATATGGTTTTGAAAGTAAAAAAGATATTTTAAATCAAAGGGAATAAAATGTATTAGGTTTTTTTGGAAAGAAAATTCTTAATTTTGATCGTCGCCATTTTGTTGGGACAAAAAGTTGATTTATATCGCCAAATTAACAATTTAACTCTAAAAGACATTTTTAATTGTTGGGATTTACTTCACGTGTGAGAAAATATTTTGAGCTTAGAAATAGTATTAGGAGGTATTTATTTAAAAAAAAAAAGATCTCTAAATGACCTATCTTGGGAAAGCGTTAAATCAAGACGCTAAAACGGAGAATGCTTATATCCGAGTTAGTATCGAAAAGATAGATAAAAATTATGGAATTAAAAATATTGATAATTGAAAGTCATAACTATGATGAAATTATTAAATACAATATTAATAAATTAACGTAAAAGTGAAGAGGAAAAGAAACGATAAAATTAAATCGAATTGGAGTTGGAAGAAATGAGATTAGAGAACTAAAGAAATACGAATTATCACAATGAAAACCAGGAAAAACAACTATGAAACCTAAATTAGATATCCAAAGTCTAATGCAGAAATTTGATCTGGCTAATAACGATGTCTTTACTTTTTGTTTGAACTTCTGATTCAAATAGCAGACATTGCAAAACAGATTTTAGTCTCTTAGTTAGCCTACTGCCAAATTATATGGCTCTGTAACTGTAACTAAAGAAGATGAATGAATTGCAGACAATTGTGATAATATTAAAACTTTTTACTTCTAAGGAGTGACAAAATACTCTTTTTGTGAATCAGGAGTGAAAAAAACACTCTTTGTGAATCATAACAAAACCTAGAGACTACTTGGACTGATTTTTTGCATACGAAATTAACAATAATTTTTACAATGAATATTGATGAAAAATATAAACATTTAAACAATTTTCAAACTTAATAATGTGTAATCAACAATGAAAAGTTTCATTCTAGATGTAAGAGACCTCTTCATCAAGGATTGTCCCCACATAAAATTTCAGATAAACTTACCATTAAGTTAGAGGACTATGAGCGTTAAAAAAACTCCGTTCCAAAACCAAGGGGGAAACCTATTGGGGAAAACCTATCGGGCTTGACAAAACCGAGACTTATCCTTTACGAAAGAAATAATGACTTATCAAGACTTAGCAAGCCACGAAAAAGAAATAATGGCAATAACTGAAAAGTTTCAATAATAATACCAAGCGATATCATTATGCAACAAGTGATAGATGGAAGAAAAACCTTCCGACAATAACCACTCATCTGATTTTAACCATAGGTCAGTAAGTTCTTCTTCATTGGTGCAACAGCCCCATAGGGGGGGTAAGGCCATCTGTCTTATTCGAGACAGTAGATGTTTTCTTTTTACAAGATATGGTTGTCACCTCAACGCTCTGCAGTTATAATAGAAACGGCCCTGAGATTTAAAGTGAATTACACAACATATAACACTATATAACACATATAACACTACAAACTTCCTTGTCCCCGTCGGTATTCTAACCTGAAACATGTGGCACTGACAGCCAGAATGATAGTCATTCCCTGGCCATCACGCCACAGGTCACTTAGTTGGTCAACCTGAATTTAGTTAATTTGGCTGGTTAACCGAACACCACAACTACATTAGCTGATTTGGCCGGAATTACGCAGGATGGTTAAAATGTATGAAATCCTTTCTACTGCATTAAACATTATTAACTTTCTTGAACTGTAGAGAACACCATTACTCTATATTTAGGTATATTAAACTATATGTGTTGGCAACGGAGATAATTATTGTAGTCGGTGATGAATAGAGTCGTGTCGAAGTCGCTGTCATATAAATGTTAAAAGTATTATTAAACTTTGTATAAAATACGTTTTCATATATATTCATATAGTAAATTAATAATTTTCCTATATTCTTCTTCTCTTCTTCTTTACTGGCATACAGCCTTGTACAGGCCTGAGTCTCCAACATAACAGTTTTCCATTTGTCTCGCACCCCCGTTATTTCTTTCAGTTAATAATTTCCAGTTGTCTAAGATTCTCTTAGACAATATCAATCCACTTTTCCTTAGTCTTCCTCTCTTCATATTTTTGAACAATTTACATAACTTCCTATATTCTATATATTCATTTTTCATTTTATATATATATATTGTATATATAGGCCTCATCTATAAGAATTTCAAAAGAAACCATGAATTTTGTTCGAATTGTTCAATTGTTAAGAAAGTATCAGATATCTTAGTAAACAAAGAAACAAACCGCTTCAAATGAAGAAAACAATAATTCGCATGATGGAAACATGAAATTTCTTGTTTCTTTCCATAAAAAAATTGAAATCTGCTAACGATAGTTCCAGTTATTTCTATTTCTGTATTGGTCTTCACCAAATGAAGTAAAAATATTCTTCAAAACAAAAGAAGATGCACCTCAAAGTTTTAAAACTTCTTTTTTTTCTACTTTACTTAAAAATGGCAACAGAAGTGCACCGAAGATTCTTGTTTCTGTTTACTCTGAGCCAATTCGATCACTCTCCAGGAATATACGTTACTGTCCTTTTTTTTTCTTTCTTTTTTTTTATCTTTCGGAGAATATATTCAGCCGTGTCAAATGTCGAGCTTTCTTCCTCTTGAAGAGAAATACGCCCCCAGTTGGTGGGCTGCCTTGCCTGCAACCTGGAAGGCATCATTATTCGAAAATGCATTCTGCGGTATATCTGTGACGCACGCTGCAAATTTTAAACAGAGAAGAAGAAAAGCAAGAATCTCGAATCGTATTTCCAGTGGGTTATACAGTTCCATACGTCGGCCTTTTCCCCATAAAACTGCTTCTTCTTCTACTTCTTATATAAAGGATCACGGTGAATTATTTATGCTCCAAAAGGAATGCCATTTTTTACTATTATTATTTTCTTATAGGAAAAAAAAAAAGTAGCATTGCTCAAAATACTTTGACGATTTTCAATCAATGTGTAACAGGTTTTTAAAGTATCTGAATGCTAAAGATAAATAATTACTATAAACAGTGCAGCATTCGACAATATTTAAATCAGATTATTGTTTTATATATGAGTTCAGCTACACATATTTTTAAGTTGCTACATGTATAAAAATGGAAGGTTTGCCGTGGGTTTACTGTGTATTTAATGAAACTTTTAATAATCTAAAAATTAGTGGAATAATGAATACTAGAATAATAAAAAATTAGTAGAATAATAATTATTATTTTATATTTGAGGTGGGCAAATATATTTTTTAAATTTCTACATATGCAAAAAAAATGAAAGGTTTGCCACGAGTTTACTGTGTATTTAATGAAACTTAATCACGATCTGAAAATAATTAGAATAATGCAAAGTATAAAAATAGCTATAAAGTAGCAAATATATTTTTTTAATTTTATTTCAATAAAAATTATAATTTTTATTATTTTTTATTTTAATAAAAATTTAAATTAATCTTTATTTTAACAGAAAGAAAAATATTAAAGGATTTGTGCATACTGTGAATTATATCATATCATCAGTTTCGTTATTTTTCTGACTTGAGCACATGTCCATCACAAATATTGCACCAATGGCTTATGTGATTAGATAGCTGAGTAACCCTTTATGTAGAAAACAGATATGAGAAAAACAATGAAACGATGAAATAAATATTATTATAGATGAGGTATATATATATAAATAATATGCCTCAAATATAAGAATTTCAAAAGTAAATTTTTTATTCGCTGCCTAGCTGAATTGTTAAAAAAAGTTTCAGATATCTTAGCGAGCAAAAGAAACAAATCGTTTCAAATGAAGAAAACAATAATTTGCTGAATGGAAACATCAAAATTTCTTGTTTCTTCCTATAAAAAAAAATTGAAATCTGCTAATGATAGTTGCAGTTATTTCCATTTCTGTATTGTTCTTCACCAAATGAAGTAAGAATATTCTTACTTCATTTCACAAAAGAAGATGCACCTCAAAGTTTTAAAACTTTTTTTTTCCTTCTACTTTTACTTAAAAATTGCAACAAAAGTGCACCAGAATATTCTTGTTTCTGTTTACACTGAGCCAATTCGATCACTCTCATCAAGGAATATAAGTTACTGTCCTTTTTTTTTTTTTCTTTCTTTTTCTTTTTATCTTTTGAGAATATATTCAGCTATCAAATGTCGAGCTTTCTTCCTCTTCAAGAGAAATACTCCCCAGTTAGTAGGGCTGCCTTCCCTACAACCTGCAAGGCATCATTATTCGAAAAATGCATTCTGGGGTATATCTGACGCACGCTGGAAATTTTAAACAGAGAGGAAGAGAAGCAAGAATCTCGGAATCGTATTTCCAGCGGGTTGGCGCAGTTCCATACGTCTGCTTTTTTTCCCATAAAAACTGCTTCTTCTTTCTTATATAAAGTATCACGGTGAGTTATTTATGCTCCAAAACGGAATGTCATTTTTTACTGTTATTATTTTCGTATAGGGAAAAAAAATAGCATTGCTCAAAATTCTATGGTATGATTTTCAGTCAATGTGTATCAGGAAATTTTAAAAGAATCAGAATGCTACAGATAAATAATCGCTATATACTGTACAGCTTATTTAAATCGGCAATATTTAAATCAGCATTATTATTTTATATATGAGGTGAGCAACATATTTTTTTAAGTTGCATGTATGGGAAAATGAAAGGTTTGCCACGAATTTACTGTGTATTGAATGAAACTTTTAATTATAATCTAAAATTAGTAGAATAATGAATACTAGAATAATAAAATTAGTAAAATAATAATTATTATAAGAGATGGGCAGCATATTTTTTAAATTGCTACATGTATGGAAAATGAAAGGTTTGCTACGAGTTTACTATGTATTTAACGATACTTTTAATTATAATGAAAAAATTAGTAGAATAACGCAACGTATAGCAAAATAGCTATAGTAATAACAAATGTTTTTTTTTTTTGTTTTTAATTTTAATAAAAATCATTTTTTTTTAAAAAATAAAATTAATCTTTATTTTATCAGTAAGAAAAAATAATAATAAAGGAGTTTTGCATACTGTGAATTATAGCGTATCATTAATTTCGTTATTTCTCTCACTTGCGCACATGTCCATTCGCAAATATTGCACCAACGGGCTTATGCGATTAGATAGCGGAGTAACTTTTATGTATAAAACAAATATGTCAGGAAAAGACAATGATGAAGTTGATTAATTAGGAATCAAGAAAACCAAAATATATTCTATAAAATAGATTTATTATTATAGATATTAAATAGACTATCATTATAGATATTAAATAGACTTTTATTATAGATATTAAATAGACTATTATTATAGATATTAAATAGACTAATGTACGTATAGATATTAAATAGACTATTATTATAGATATTTTTACTTCCAGTGGCAAGAAAATGACGACTCTTACGTGATCAAAACCATGAAAAACACACACAAGTAAGAAAACAATAAGTGAAAAAAAATCAATGTCTAATAAACAAAGATCTAGCTGTCTAATATTTTTTTAGCCTGGAAGTCCCCACCCAAGGCCGGTCATCCTGCTATAGGGTGTCTGTTCATGATCTCGTCTTTCCCACAGACAGGGCAAATCGGGCTATTAAAAATACCAACGGGGTGTAGAAGGCTCGCCAAACAGTCATAGCCCACCTAAATGTCAACATCGTAGTTGGTAAGGGAATGTTTAACCATAATTTAGATTACCATTGTAAGACACTCAACCAACACTAAGTCCCACAAAGGTTTAATAGAAAAATAAATTTTAAAATAACTTAATTGGTTGTTTGATGATGATTTTATTTAAATATTTTTGCTTGCATAATAACATCTTATCCCCAGTTTTTGCTTTACATATAAGGATCAATGTTTAATAATTGTTTATTTATTTGTTTTGTAATTTAAAAACATTATATTTTAATTAACTTAAACTTTAAGTTGTAAATTAACTTCAATTTTAAAACAATATATTGTAAATGAACTTTATATTTTTTAAGTTTAATTGTAAATACTTTTTATGCGATTAATTTTTAATATAAAAAATACATTTATAATATATCGTAAATGATGGTTTAATGTTGATTTTATTTAAATATTTTCGCTAACAATAACTTTTTATCTCCATTTTTTTGCATATATTTTAATAATTAAATAAGCAATTAAAAACATTGATTACCTGTTTTCAATTGCTTATTTAATTGACCTCAATTTAAATAATATTTTTTGATAATTATGATGATTAATACTTCTTCACTAAATTTATTTAATAATAGAATCAATAAACATAAAAAACATAAAACATAAATCACCAGGACAAATTTGTAGTAAAATTTTAAAATGTTAACTTTCCAGAATCTGTAACAATAAAAAATATTTAGTGATACATGTACCATTAGAAAAATTTGTTTTCCCCATATGTCCTATTTATAAAGAAATAAAAATAAAACATTTTTAAAACTCTTATATTAGGGACCCAATGCAAAACTGCGGAAATCAATTTTTTGTTCTTCGACAATAAGAGCATTTTATCCCTTCTTTTATTTTCATCTTGTTGTTTTTCAATAAATAAAGGCACTTTCCCCGCTGTCCAATGTGCTAGCACGTCCAATAACATCCTCTGTCCACAACTTCTATTGCTGGCGTCAACTCATTCCATTTGCTTCTGTAGTCATAGCAATAACTCTTGCTTTTCAAATAGTCTAAGGTAATAAAACTCTCTTCTTTTCAGAAGCTTGCCAACAACAAATAAATGACACCCTGAATAAAATCTTTTTTCCCAATTTTGATCCTGTTTGTTTCCTTTCTTTGTTTTTTTTTTTTTTCTTTATCTCTCTCTTCATTTTTTTTTTTTTTATTTGACTCTCTTTTTATACTGCTGTTATTACCATTTTTTTCTTTCTTTTCTTTTTACATCTGTCTTTGGCACAGAGATTATTTTTCCGCTTTGTTCGGAAATTATTTTTCACCGTAGTTTAAATTGCTGTCAACGTCAAATATTTCTTTCTCTCAATTTTTTAGCGAATCTTAAACAGCAATGCCAGAATTGGTATCGGTCTAGCTTTGTAAGAATAGATAGTAATAATAGATGGAGTTCAAAATAAAAAGTTTGCAAGGACATCAACTATTGATTCAACATCCAGAATACAAGGTAATTTCTGTTAAATATTAAAGAGCATTATTACTTTTTTTATATATAAAAACTGGGTATATATTTATAAATAGCATTCTCATAAAATATCTTTGTCCTATTGTAGAGTGGTAAAGGTATCAAAAAAGAACTATTTTCTAGAATTTGTGTTTTGGGGATACCGCGTTTACAAGATGATAAAATGAGATATTTGAAAGAAAAATACTGTCTCCTAATGACATAATCGATAAATAATGCACTGCTATTTCACAACCCATAATTTTCTTATTATACTCGAAGGGAAAATCTTGTTCGAGCATTATACTGCACCGGTATACTTTTAGTAATAAAGTCAGGAATTATGTACGTGCTTCTTGTTTGAAACCACAAGACTGGTTGAGCGGGACTTGTTTTTGTCACCATCATCAAATTATTTATCTTGTTTGAATTTCTTTTATGGGGACGTACAAAGAAACATTCATGATATTTGTGTTAACACCGAATAATTCCTAAATCAGATTGTCTCCATTGTTGTAAGAAACCCTCCCTGAACATATTTAGTTATATTAGATTTTGTTCTTGATTTAGTTCATCTCCTGAATTTAAACACACAGAAACATCTTTCAGTTTACTGTCGTAGTTATGCTAATGACACTGTTTAATTACTTAAACTGAAATTGAGAACGAGAGATTTTAAGATATTATAACTTACAGTAACTGTAAGTAAAAACTTAACTGTATTTAATGTGTTGTGTATTTCATCATTGTAAAACAAAAATACAAAAATAATAATTGTAGATCGTACAACTGTATATAATTGTATTAATTGTAATAATTGATATAATAACTGTACATAATTGTGTATGATGC
The DNA here is from genome assembly GCA_021605095.1 of Caerostris extrusa. NCBI lineage: Eukaryota > Metazoa > Arthropoda > Arachnida > Araneae > Araneidae > Caerostris > Caerostris extrusa. Next base: position 34,659 of record BPLR01000335.1, on the reverse strand, counting down.
GACTATATACACACTATCAACTGTCTTATATATAATTTACATGTATAACATGCATATATATGTTATACATGTTTTACTAATTTACTGATAACTATTAGTGAAATAGTGAATCTTAGGACGTAGAAGAAAGAAGGTATGAGAAAGTATGGAAAGTAGAAGAAATTTCTTCTACTTTCAACATGCATGGTTTAGAATTACAAATTCATTCCCAAGAAAAATAAATTATGAAAAACGTTAATAATTCACTATAACAATGCATTAAAATGGTTGGTTACATTTTATTTTAACACAATATCAAAATATAAAATTCAGGTACTAGATTTCGTTAAATCATCCCGGAAATTCTCGTAAATAAGGTGGATTATACGGCAACAGCATTATCTTTATTTTTTTCCTCAGTCTACTTTCAATTATGGCCTCAATAGATCTGTAAATATGGTCTGAGTCGATATAATCTATATATTATGGTCTCTATAAATTTGTTCCATAAGTCTAACTGAAAATCCTATTTTTTAAATTATGGAGAGAATAGTTGGAAGATTCTAAACGACGCAGTTGAGTGAGTGTTTTTATAAAATTACAGTAGCTTTAAGTAGAATCAGCTTAGTAGTCCATCTACCTATGGTGAACTGCAGGTAACGTAACTAAATGCTATATGATATACAATTGCCGTTATAGTGTTGAATCATATCATGTTAAAATGTCTGACATTTGTAAATAAATCCATTTTAACCTTTTATGTTTTATTCAGATCTCATTTTACAAACAATATCATACTCAAAATAATATTGTCAATTCTAAGTATTTTACTCCCTATCGAATTTTTAATGATTTCTTTCAAATAACAGAATCTAAAAAAAAATAAATTAAATTTTTTAATATACTTTGTAATCAAAGCAAAATAATATAGCACGTAGTTTCCTTTAACATTGGAAAAAGGAAAAGATTTAAAAAATATTAAGTTAACGTTTCATTTCTTCCGTTCCAAAAATAAATACTTGATATAGGTAGAGATTCAAAAAAAAGTTAGAACGTATTTTGGGGTTATTATCATTCCAGGTCTTGTTGCCAGTCTGTTTTTGTAAACTGTCAAATGCACGCTCCAGGTTTGAAAGAATTATTTTTTTTTGGTCTTCGACTTTTTTTTTTTTTTCTCTTCCTGCGTTTATTTTTCTCATTCAACGTCGGAAGGCAATGCGACGTGGACATAAAAATTATGTCAAAAAAAGTTTCTTAGTTTCCAGAAAATGCATTAAATTTGAATGAAAGAGGTCACGCAAAAAAAGAAATAAAAAACCTTCCTTCAGCTTCAACAAAGTTTGAGAAATATATTTTGTGTTACCATAGATTTATTTTAGTCGGAGGTTTTGCAGCCCGTAATATCCAATGCTTGTTTATGAGACAGCCTTGAAGACAGCTTTCAAAGGGATTAACAGAAATATACATTTTAAAAATCAGAATTTAAAGTTCTTACAAGATTTTATTTTTTTTTTTTTTTTTTTTTTTTTTATATTTTACAAGATTAATTTAATTTTTTTTTTTTTTTTTTTTTTTTTTTTTCTGTATTTGATAGATAATGGGTAAAAAATATTCTAATATTTTCATACAAATCTTTGAAATATAATAGAATTTTTATATTCCTTAGTATATAAATATAAATTTCCTATTACATAAATGCTTCATTATTATATATAGTTTTATGTTTTTATTCATATAAATATTCTCTTCATGGAAATATTACGTGTATAATAAAATTTATGTATAACTGTAAATTTAAAGGTTAAAAGGTTAGATAAAGGTAAGACGTAGGAGTAGGTAAGATTATACTTGGCTATATTTTTTATTATGAAGTATGAATTAAATAAGACAATTTAAGAACAAATACGTACTTCAATAAAATTCTCGTTATAAATGTTTTTAAGAATATAATAAAGCTCCCTTCCTGATCATCAATGAAGATTTCTTCTTCGTATCCAAATCATAAACAAATCATGTTATCTATTAAATAAGTATTAAAAAAATTAGGGCTCTCAATATAGGATGAACCATCCATTATCCACTTACTGTTCATTTTTATTCATCATTCATCATCTCCAGCATAGAATCATCTTTACAGATTACGACAACATATGATGTTTTTTTTCATTTTTGTTAAAAGAAATTCTGCACAAGCAACCATTGTATTTAAACGAACGAATCAAACATTCTGTAATATACCTCATGAAAAACTTTCTGCCTTGATTCATTCAGTTTCTATTCGTTCAGTTCCCTTTGATCCTGTTTGTTTTGTTTAGCCAAATATTTCATTTAATTCAAATTCCGAAGAACTTCTGACAAGATTTGTAAAGGCTGTATATTAAAAACAAGTCTTTTGGGGAAATTGCAAAGGACATACTATTTTCCGTCAATATTTTCTCCAAATGACGTAAAATGTTATAAAATAAAAACCAACTTAATAATACTGCTTCTATGTAACAAATTTTTTCCCCTTATAAAACTGAAAATATCAGTACATTTATTCTTTATGTGTTTTTTTAAGAATATCTCCTTTTGCAATAAACATGATACTCAGTTAATGCTGACAGTTAAGTATGTAGTAGTACATTTTGTTTTTAATAACTGGATCTAGAATCTCAGAATTTGGAATTCTTTGAATTTGGTCACAAAAATGTAGAAATGTGTATGAATAGAACAAATAATTATTCGGGCATACTGGAAATGTTTTGTAATATAAAGACAAATAAATTGTTTAAGTCAATTAATTATAACTGTTGATTCAATTCTTGATAAATATATGTACATAAATTTCAGATTTTCAAACTAATTTTTTCAAGTTTTTTTACACAATTATCTGCCAAGCAATTAGTTTTCCTGACATTTTTAAAGTAAATATTCAATTTTACCATAAAACTTTTGATTATAAATAATACCAATGTTTTGATAGATCTTATAGCAAAAAGACTAATCGTTATGCCATTCAAATATACATATCAATATTTTTAAAATAGATTTCTTAGAAAACTGGTTTTGTGGATTCATTGTGATTGTATTGTACCTAAATCAGTTTTTTAAAATCTCTATTGAACTATGGTTTGTTGGAGCTTTTTCTCACCATTACCCTCACATTTCTTGTAGAATAGGGTTTAAATGTGAAAACAAATCCTTCTAAATTATATGTAAAAATAGGTTAGAATAAGTTTGGAAAAAAAATTAATTTAAATAAAGTAAATCTCTCAAGTCAAATAGAACTTGAAATAGATAATATTAATCACATAGTGCTTTTGAGAAATGAATTTTAATTTCAACAGGTTTTCGTACACCATGTTGGTCCTAGAGATTATTAGAGTGCGATAGTAGATCTACCTCCCGTCGTACATCCTGGTAATGTCTTAGGTAACTAAAATATATACTATTATCTGCATGCTGCGAAGCTCCAAGGCTGATCATCTTAGTGGTACTTCATGTGGGCTGTGTCTTAGTACAATAGAATGCGGGCGACCTGTCTCAAATTAAGAAAGTTAAGATTCAACATCCCGTTGCCAGTTACGATGTTGAGACTTGTGGTGAATTGTGACTGTTTGGAGAGCCATCTGCACAGCATTGGCATTTTTGATAAGCCAAATTGGCCCTCTCTGTGGGAAAAGATGCGATCAGGGGCAGACACCATATAGTAGGATGCCCGGAGTTGCGTTAGGATTCCGATGTGAAAGAATATTGGAGAGCTAGAATTTTGCTGATGAGATTGATTTTTTTCACTTATTTTCTTTTTTTTTCTTGTGTGTGTTTTACACTGTTTTGATCTCGTAAGAGTTTTATAGTTTTTCTCTTGCCATTTTGAAATAAAAAAAAATTGTTGCACTTGCAAATATTAATTTATTGTCTTGAATTCCCTCTTTTACCCTCAGTTCTTATTAGAAGAAATTATTAGAACGTCTAACAGTGTCTTACCAAGTGTTACCAGGACACAGCAAAGATAAATTATTATTTGTTATTAGAAAATGTTGGATTTTTACAATATTTTATTTTTTTTGTTGTTGCAGAATATATTTTTGTTGCTTTCTCAATGTTGTGCCGCAAATTATTTATAAAAATGTGAAAGTTATCTCAAATTCCTTTCGAGCTATATATCAATCTGTAAATTCAATAAGTGGTCTAGTACGAATTTTATTAAATGTAAATTAAAAATTTAATTTCAATAATTTAGAGTTACAGAAAAAAATGCATAGCATCTCTGTCTCAAAAATCTGTCAGTAAGCAGACGTCCTTGGCCCACCATAAGTCTGTTGGGCCAATGAAAAGATGAAAAAAATTTGTACTTATTATTTCCTTACTAAAAACGTTTTTTTAATTAAAAATTTTCGTTTTTTAATTTATAATCAGTGGGTGCAGATTAAAGGTCTTGTTGAGATTTTAACATTTTTCAATGAAATTCAAATTATAAAATTAAGGGATCTATTATTATGTTAAAGCGTTACTTCAAATTTTTACATGTTTGCCTAAATATTTTCTTATAGTAAAGAGCATTTTCAAAGTTTAAATTTACTTTTCAAGTTAATCGTATGAAAATTAAATAATCAAATAATAAATATACGAATAATTATTACATGTATACCAACTTTATTACGTAAACAGATTTCATCACATGCATGTTCTATCTTGATTCCTTCAGCTACAATTTCTAATCGCACTTTTCAAACAACGCTGGTTAGCTAATTGGACTCCCAAACAACTCTCGATAACATTTAAAAAGACTGTGTATATATCAAATTTTTGTTAGGAAATAACATATGTATCTGTGTATATATATGTTATTCCTATTTAAATATTACTCTTTCAGAAGCAGTATACTGTTTCAAAATAAAAAATTAAAGCAATGAAAAGAATCCAAATTCTAATGTCAAAAGGGGTTTTCCCCTAATACTTCAGAAAATTTTAATTACAGATTTGAATTTTGATTTACCGCTATGTCTGATTTTTATATAACACTGGGGATGTTTTGTAATTGAACGAGAAAGAAATTATTTTAGATTAGCTTTTAAAAAAATTAAATTATAAATGTAAACTGTAATAATTTCTTTATTCTTGGTAGGAACACAAATTTCCGAGATTTATTAAAAAATTATTGTCAATTTATTATAATTATAACAAATTTATATTATTAAACGTTTTCTCTTTAATCGATTTTTATCACAAAGCTTTTTAATTATAAATTTGTTACGGGAATCTTAACAATGACTACAAGGAACATATGCAATTCTTCTTAGTAAAAAGCCCTTGAAAATTAAAAACTCTTGTTATCACACTTGGCTGCTCCATAGAAAATGATATTTGGGCTCGTATTTTGCTGAACTGTTCAGCTTATTTTTAGTCAAATTAAAAATTTGTTGGGAGGTCGTGGCTCAAGGTAACCCAATTTCTATGGAAAAGTTTAGAGACGGAAAACAACTAGAAATGGAAGAAAAAAATTAATTAATCGTAAATAAAAAATGAATTGAAAACAACATTATTGGAATTAAGTATTCAAATAAGTTGAAAAATTTAAGAAATTTCAGATTTTTAATTCACTCAATTCTTAACGCGGACTACCAATTGCTTCTGCACCGTAAGAGAAGTTAGAAGTAATGATAGCTCATGTCATTATGCATAAATGTTAAATACATTATCAATTGAAAATAGAGTATAAGGCAAACGAGAGACTGTTTAGATAAATGGAAAATAAAGTCAAAAAACCATCTTAGGGTTGAATGCTTCGTTGGTGGCCACACCCATATTTCATCAGCAGGCAGTTTATTCACTATTTATTTTGAAACCTTGGTAGCATTTTCAAAAAGTTTCTGAATTATTTTCAATAATTCTTATAATAGTAACAAAATGGGAAGCAGGATATTTTGAGAGGAATTTCGTTGGATACATTTTTGAATTTTGTTTGTCATTTTTAAGTATTGGTTTTAAAGTGGCATTTATCAGCGGCAAACAAGTTGTAATATATTCAAATTAAAATTAACATGGGTTTTTCTTCTTCTTGAAAAGATCTTAACTATTTTGTTTGGAGGAAAGATAATAAATGGAAAAAAAAATTAAAAAAAGCATATTATCAAAATATTTTAGAGAACAAACAAAACAAGCCAACCACATGTGTAAACATACTTTAAAACAAGTACCAAAAGACATATTATGATGTTAAAATTTAAAAAATTTTTTAAATGATGCAAACATAATTTTTTATTTCCAGTGACAAGGCAATACAACAAGGGCAAAATACAGAATATAAAAACGAAAATGTACACAAAAGAGTTCAACAAAGTTGACTAGAAGTCATTGCTTTAAAAAGTTCTCTAGCTTGCCAGTACCTCGCCGTCTCGGATTCGCCACGAAGTGACAAAGAAGCAGCGATGGTGATGAGATCGATTCATTAGTTCTTCCAATCATAATGAGGGCAGTTTGGTTTATTGAAAATCTAATGCGTTGCAGATGTTCAAACAGATTGTCGTGACCTGTTAAAAGGCAGAATTGAGCAACAGCTACACGACGTGAGCTGTTGGAACTGTAAGAAGATCCTCGAGTTTCCATCGCTTTGTCTGTATTTGGTAAAAGCAACTGTAATTTATAATTTTAGTCATAATCTGTTTGATATACAGCTTTATAAAAATATGTGTTGATATGTGAATAATGTTGAGCATCATGATTGGAGCAATCTCGAGCCATTCTGTCAGCCATAATCTGTCATCTAAAAACTCCATAATGCCCAGGAATCCATTGAAGAATAGCGTACCTCTTCTCAAAGCACGCCTTTTGCACCAAGACATGCAGGCCAACAGGAAACTGCAGACCGTATGAAAAGTTGCACAGGATGCACCACTAGGAGGGTAGGTCTGCATGGCACCCATGATGCAAACACTATTTTTTTATTTACATGAGACTACAGGAAATATTAAATGCAAATAAACTGAAAATCATTTCATGTTGATAAAATATTTGGCTCAAAAACTTAACCTTCAAGTTGAACCAGAGCTTTGATTTTGAAAAAAAGTTGAAAACCCATTGTTCTTATTTAAAGTACAAAAATATAAGCTTTACAAAAATTTAAAATCCATTTTTGGTAAAAATTGCATTTTAAAAGCATTCGTATGTCTTAACTGGGATATAAAATTTTAAATAATTAAAAACAACTGTTATGGGGTGTTTATTAAGCTGAAAATGGTTAATTTTATAAACTATTTTTAAAAGATATAAATTTATTTTTGTATTGTAATTAATTTTACAGTGGACACTTAAAAGGACAACTCTTTTCCCCTCTATTAAATTTGTTGAGGTTAACCGAATCGATCTTTCTGTTTCCTGATGCCGTGCATGAGTAGGGACATAACCAGCTTGGCATGCTGTCTTGAAACAACAGATTCAACAGCACGGGATTACATGTCAAGTAGGGAAACTGTACTCCTCTTATAGTTTTTCTTCTATATAAACTCTATAATTATGCTTTTACAGTTGTCAAAATTTGAGTGAAATTACTTGACACTATTTATGAATTAGAAAAAGAACGTGCTTAAGAATTGCGAATAAATCATACTTTTTATTATTATTTTATTATTATTTTACAAAACAAACTGTCAGGTTTTTTACCAGTAAAATTATGGGTATTGTTTTGGAGAGGGAGATTTTGTTCCTGATCTGTTTTTTTGCGTGTCCTTGGTCAGTTATCTTTTTCCTTGATGAATTATGTTTGCTTGACCACTTTCATTTGTTTTATTGGTTTATGTGTTTGTAAACCTTTGTTCGCACGCTGTTGGTTTATTTAATTTCTTTCTGAGCTTTTTATCCATAATATTTTTAATTTTTCACTAGGTTTAATTCACATTACTTATCTAAATATCTTCACGTGCTAATAATTATATAATTAAATAAAGCAAATTGTTCTAAAAATCGTCTGGTGAAAGCAAAGGCGATTTTATTTGAACATAATTTTTCCAGAAAAAGTAAATCGTTTTGGAAGGATTCAAACTTAAAGCACTATTTTTCTATTTTTTATTACTATTTTAAAGATTTAGTGTTATGCATTTTTGTTCTTACATTTTCTAAATTTTATCAGTAGCCTGTTTCTCGGCCCAGCCAATTATTTTCTTTGTCTTGAATAGGTAAGTTAATTATTATCTGTTTCTATTTTCATTATTTTAATATGATGTGATATTTAATTTGTGCAAAACATTATATTTAATCCTGTATAATAAACATCAATAATTAAATAATGGCATTTTTAATTAAAAAATTAGCACAATTAAATCTAAGTACCTGTAATATTATTCACATGCCAATTGAATATTTATTCAGAAAATAAAAAGATTAGACATAAATGAAAGAAAAAAAAATTCGGCAATTTTATTTTTTATTTTTATTTTTTTACAAAACACACTGACAGGATTTTTTCATCTATAATGAAACACAGCTTTGCATATTTTTAAATGCAATAATTTTATTAAACAATTTTTTATTTTATGAATCTTATGTTTTGTTCAGTATAACATTCGGTATTGGTGCGGCTGAAGATCTACCTTACCCGTGGTGCACCCGCAGTAACACTTTTTAGTGGCTAAAAGATCTACAACTTGGCATTGTTGTTAGATTAAAGAACTCTGTTTCAGCATGTTTTTGTTGTTGTATCTGTTTGTTTGTTTTTTTCTTTGTCCTTTTCTTTTTTGCTGTAATTGTTCATAATCTGCCATTGAAATAAAAAATAATAATAAATAAAACATCTGGTATTAAGTTTAGTTCTGTATTCAGTATTTCAGTTCAGTATTTAGTATTTTGAAGTTCAGAATTCAGTATTTTAGTTCAGTATTCAATATTTCAGTTCAGTATTCAGTTTATGAAGCGAAGACCCGAATGTAACATAACACGAATCTTTTAGAGCAACGAGAGTAAAATGCTCATAGCTACTTTTAAAAAGTGGACGTAATACATTTGGGTTATTATAAAGAAAACCACAAGAGATTCTATAATAAAGTTTCGTAGAAAATTGAACACGAAAAGCACATGCATTCTATTACAATCTTACCAATCTCATTACAAATTACCGAATTTTATCAGTTCTGTACGCAGCGACTACAATGCTTATGTCTAGTGTTTATGGTTATTTAGCAGCTTTCAACGCAAATTATGTATTATCGCAAGCCCCATGATTTATTGTAATGACAATATAAGGGGATAGAAAAGATGATAAAAGATAAAAATGCTACAGCACCACATGGTGGCAAGTAAAAATCAAGTGGATAGAGCGAACCTATTTTCCATACTCGAATACATATTATTACATTTTATAGCGATTGTTTGACGGTATAGAAGTTGATATACTGCAGCACCATGGGAGGATAATTTACAGCAAAGGGGACGGCATCAAAAACATTATCCTTGTTTTGTCAAACACACACAAAAAAATTTCATCAAAATCTGTCCAGCCCTTTAGGAGAAGTTCAATGACAAACACATGTACATTTACAAACACAGAATTACATATATAAAGATATTCTGGAATCACAAAGTTTGCCTGTAGAATTTTTTTTGTAGATTTCTTTATCGTAGCTATATTTCATTTTTATACATCTTTCTCGTATACCATACGAGGTTATATAGTATATATATATATATTCTGCTTCAGTTGATTACGACAGTATATTTCGATTCAGTTCAAACATTCGACCTCTTAAATGAATATTGATTAAAACTGAGGCTAAATATTGAAGGAAAAAAGATTAAAAACTAGAAAAAGTATTAAGTTACACCTGTTAGATACCGTGTTTCATCCATATTGAACACACTTTTTCTTCAAAGCCAGGTCTCAAAAAAAAAAAGTGGGATAACATAAACATTATTATAGATTGTCATTTATAACAATTTTACTTTCTTCTTTCTTTAAATATCTTTTTGAATTTCATGATTTCATGAAGATCTAAAAAATGTTTCGTCATATTTTTTATTAGCTATGACTGAAGAAATTTTTACTTATTACTTTATATAAAAACTTTATAAAATATAATACTTAAGAAGTACTTTATTATCTTAAAAGAATAAACACACACACAAAAGAGCATACATCTTTTATGACAGCATGCAGCCAGTTGCTGCTTTTCAAATGTCTAAAAAGACTACTCTTATGCTTTAACTATACAATAATTTTAATTCTTAGTCCTGTTTTAGATAAATATTTTCTGAAACATAAATAAATCCTCTTCAGTAGAAAATATTTATATAGCAGATAAATACCCTTTATTAAACGAAGGAAAATTAAGGATTTTAAAAGAATCATTCACTTACGATTTCCTTCCTTTCTTTCCATTATCCAAAAAATCCATCAAATTATCTGCCCTATGTTACAGAATATGGGTGGAAGAAGATCTTCGTACACCATGAAAAAGGAGCAGCGCCATAAAACAAGCCACCAAGTTAAAGACATTCGGATCGTTTTCTCTTTTTCCTGTGGATACTTTTTTGCTTATTATTTAAGTTCGAACTGGATATTTTTTGGGATAAGAAATGTTGGACACGTTTTTAGTTGGTTCAGGATCCACGTTTTTATTATTTTTTTCCTCCCTATAGCCAACAAATAACTCATAACTTCCTCTACTTATTTTTTTTTTTCTTTTTCCTTACAATTTCTGTACCACTTTCTGTCTTACAACTTTTGCTCTTTCTGTTTTTCAATGTTCTATATGGCTATTGTTTTCATGGCGCCATAATTTTGACATCAAATTTTTAAGAATAGTTGTATCCATCCGAGATTTTAAAGGAGGCACTGTAATAAAATTTTGGCGAACACTTATCAATTATATGGTTTCAAAATTTCATTTGTTGAAATGATGATTTGAAAAAATTCCTAGTTTTATGACAACGAAAACCTTTTTCTTTTCACACTTAAATCAAAAATTTTCTATTCTTCTTGTTGAAAAAAAGCACTGGGAATTAAAATAAATTTACATATTTGAACAAATAAATGCCAAACATACTCATTACATTCCATAAATACAGTCAAAGATGTATGGCAGCCTTTATTATGAATTTAGTGACTTTATGACAAATTCCATCATTCATCTGTTCATTTATTCTATATTTTAAACGCAAATTTCTTATTAAAAATACCCTTCTAAAAAAATAATTTCTCTTTCTTAAATGCATTTTCATTTCTTTAAGATATATGAAAGGATACAAGAAAGTATAATCAAAAAAATAAGTGTTTTATGTATTTTTTTGCATTAAAAAAGTATTACGTATTTTATGTATGTCTTTCATTATAAAACTATTCAAAATGCATTCGCACCAATCATTGCATTAAGCTCTCAAGAGAGACCCAAAGAAGAAACTAAAGGAATTAAGGATCAAAACAATAAAATTACCTTTCATAACACAATCACATCACTGCCTGCACTATGCTGTTGCTTTCCGACAGGCAAAGAATTGAAATTGCTGTCGGTGCTGTGGCAATGCATCAAACTTCATAGAACTTCTGGCTGTTCAAAAAGACGACTTGAGATCTATCTGAGTCTACCTCCATCACAACAAATGTATGGAATTATTATCTATACTGTCTCAATGTTTTCCTTACAGGCTCTTAATAAAGACTTGTCAGTATGATCTTGAACATTATATCTCTCTTAGAACAAATCCACTGCTTGAACAGAATGTGTTTCCTGCTCTCATGAGGATTTGGAATTTAATGTAGATTCTTTGGCGAAGAATGCCAAAAAGTTTGGATTAGTTTCTTACTTCCATTGCAGATGCAGACGCCTTTGTAAAATCTAAACTTACAATTCCTTCTAAATTTAAAATTAAATATCAAATTATAAAAATTAAAGTTGGACAAAAAAAAACAGCTACTACTCTCACTAGATTAAGGATGAAGAACCACAAAAAATATGAAAATATCTACTGGTGATGTTAAAAAATACTAAAAATATGGCACAACTGACCTGATGTCAGGTTTATTCCTCGTCATGTCTTTGATTGTGCAGCTGGTCAATTACATTGTCTGGATCGTCTACATTGTCTACGTTACAGTCGCCATACATTGTCTACGTTACAGTCGCCATACATTGTCTACGTTACGGTCGCCATACATTGTCTACGTTACAGTCGCCATACATTGTCTACGTTACAGTCACCATACATTGTCTGGACCTTCCTATGCAAGAAGATTTATACTCAGCACTAACATAGCCAATATTATTCGGCAGCGCCACGTATTTTATTTTCTTGTACTCTTCCAGAGGGCACGACAACATCATTGCATTAAGCGATCTTGAGAAATGTAATAGGTTTCGTGATCAACATGAACTCTATATTGCATAATATGTTAATGTTAGCAAATGCATGTTGTTGATTGATAAAATTGTTGACCGATAAACCATTCTTTGCAAAATAACAGGTCGTCTGACACATAGATGGCGCTACTAGTATTAAATCTTTTTTAATTTTAGTTATCCTATCCTTCAAAAAGACACGTGTATAAATTTGACAGTTGTTTCACTATTAGTATATGAGTTATAGCATTTTTTTAGTGAGTTATAGCATTTTTAGTGTTCATCACGTGCAGTCCACTCGGCTGACTGTCGATTGGACTCCGGTCTGAAATGATGGAGCCATGTTTCCTCCATTGTCACATCGACGCAAAAATTCGGGTTTGTTACGATTGAACAGCTCCAAACACTGCTTTGAATCATCAATTCGTTGTTGTTTTCGGTCGATTTGCGACCTCGCGCTGCACCCACTTTGAACAGAGCTTTTCGCAAGTCCAAATATTCATTCACGATATGTTAACACGTTCCTATGATATCTTTAGAGTCTCAGCTATCTCAATCAAATTCACTTTACGATTATCAGGGGATTATTTTGTGGGGGTTTTGATGTTTTCGTCGGTAACAGTATCTTTGGGGTGTCCTCTGCAGGCATCGTCCTCGGTGCTCATTTCGCCTAGTTTAAATTTAGCAAACCAATTCTCTACGGTTGATTTTCCTGGTGAAAAGTCGAATAATGTTTATCAAGCCTTGGCTTCAATAGTATTTTTCGCCAGCAATAACATTAACACAAATTCCTTTTTATCCATTTTCAAACTAATAAAAGTTGCTTCACTAACAATGCTATAACTCCCATACTAATAGAGCAACAGCTGTTAAATTTATGCACGTGTCTTTTGAAGATTAGGGCTAACTAAATATCTTGTGGATTTAATAATACTAGTAGAAAAAAATATCTATGTGTCAGCCCAAGAAAATTTTCAGCCTGCCCATAATATATATATATATATAGATTAAATGTCATCATTGTGATTCATTTGCATTCATGTCATGCATTTGTGGAGTTTGCACTTTACTCGGTTTTTTTTTTTTTTCAAACTCAATTGAAGGGATTGCACAATGCATTTATCTAGTCCTCCTTATTTAAACGCAAATCTTCCAGTTTGGCATCACTTATCGGGTTATGACGTAAGTACAATAGTTAGGAAAAAGAACGTGCTAAATTAAACATCGCCTCTGGTCATTATATTACTGTGTCCAAAAAGAGTAAGACCAATTTTTAAATTTAAATTTCCTGGTATAAGGTATTTCAATTTTTTTTTCTCTTGTTTAGGTTGTTGGCACTGTCCTTCACATCTACAAAGAAATTATACGTCAAAATATTCATTTGTCTTTGAGTTAGGCTTGGTTTTATGAGGTGCTAAAACTGATTCCGACAATTTTGAAATGTCTGAATTAATTGAGCAACAACTTGCGTCAAATTTTATTTTCAGAAACGTATAGAATGTTGAAGAAGGCATTTAGTGAGCATTCCGATATCGTAAAGACATGTTTAAAAGTGGTATAAACAGTTCAAAGAAGGCTGAGAACGTTGTTGAAGACGAAGAGCTCTCCGGTCGAACACCAATCTCCCCGACAAATCTTGCGTCCAAAAAATTAGAGATTTGGTGCTTGCAAAACGTCGATTTGCAAGTATGATGTTGTTGGAATTTCAATATTCCATTTAAAAAATGTTCTGTGCCTCAAACGCATCGAATCTTGATTGGTATCGGAAACACTGAATGCGCCAGCTCACACTGCATTGATTCTTCGTGACTTTTTCGGGAAAAATGAAATCCATATCTTTTCTCAATCACCGTATTCACCTTATTTAGCCTCGTGCTACTTCTTTGCTATTCCCTAAACTCAAAAGACCACTCCGGGGACACCGTTTTGAATCGATTGAAGAGACATTTCAAAAATCGCCGGAATCCGTTTTAGCATCTCACAAAACCTAGCGTAACTCACGCACTAATGAATATTTAACGTAAAATTTACACAAATGTCAAGGACAATGCCAGCAATCTAAAAAAAAAAAAAAATTGAAATACCATATGTCCGGGAAATTTAAATTGAAAAACTGGCCTCACTTTTGGACACAGTTTGTAGTTGACTAAAGGTCTCTTTTTGTGAAAATTTTTAAAACGATTCTGATGTTACTTAATACCTTTCTTAGAATCTTTTAAGCGGATATTTTTAAGTGATAAAGAAATTTGCTTTTCCTTTGTGATCTTATTAACCATTTCTGCGTATTATTTTTAAATTCCTACGTCACTTTATAGCAGCACACATAGCTAGCAACTGGGAGATATCCTGAATTGTATATCTGGATATCGAGAACTTCATAATCATGGCCTTAAGGCTTAATCACGAATTGCATTTTTTCCCTGTACATCTGTGGATCCTCGTGAAGTTAATATCTATACCAAGAACAAAACAAAAATATCCATATTCCATTAAAGGTGATAAAGGGAATATTGAATAAGGAATTATATAATATAATTGAATAATAATAATTGAATAAGGGATTACACTGAAGTGACAAAAAGTCATGGGATAGCAATGTGCAAATTTTCAGATGGCAGTAGCATCGCATAGAACAGGTATAAATGCGCAGTGCTTTCGCAGAGCTTTCATTTCTGTTCAAGCTATTAATGTGAAGAGGTTTTGACGTGATGATGACCGCACGACGGGAATTAACAGACTTTGAACGCGGAATGTTAGTTGGAGCTAGACGCATGGGTCATGCCATTTCGAAATCGTTAGAGAATTCAACATTCCCAGATCCACTGTGTCAAGAGTGTACCGAGAGTATGAAATTTCAGGCATAACATCCCACCATGGACAGCGCAGTGGTCGACCGCCTGCACTTAACGACCGAGACCGGCGACGTCTGCAAGAGTCGTAAATTCTAACAGACAAGCAACACTGCGTCAAATAACCGCAGAAATCAATGTGGGACGTACAAGGGACTTGGTTCTGTTAGAACTGTGCGGAGAAATTTGGCTTTCTTGGGCTATTCCAGCAGAAGACCGACTCGAGTGCCTTTACTGACAGAACGACATCGCTTGCAGCGACTCGTGGGCACGTATCGGTTGTTCCCTAGATGAATGGAAAACCGTGGCCTGGTCCGATGAGTCACGATTTCAGTTGGTAAGAGCTGATGGTAGGGTTCGAGTGTGGCAGACCCCACGAGCCATGGACCCAAACTGTCAGCAAGGCACTGTTCAAGCTGGTGGTGGCTCCGTAATGGTGTGGGCTGTTTTTTCATGGCATGGACTTGGTCCTCTGGTGCGTCTGGACCGAACATTGACTGGAAATGCTTATGTTCAGCTACTTGGAGATCACTTGCAGCCATTCATGGACTTCATGTACCCAAACAACGATGGGATTTTTATGGATGACAATGCGCCATGTCACCGGGCCACAACTGTTCGCGATTGGTTTGAACATTCTGGACAATTCCAACGAATGATCTGGCCACCTAGATCGCCCGACATGAATCCCATCGAGCATTTATGGGACATCATCGAGAGGTCTGTTCGTGCCCAAAATCCTGCACCATCAACGCTTTCACAATTATGGACGTCTATCGAGACGGCATGGCTCAATATTCCTGCAGAAGACTTCCAACGACTTGTTGAGACCATGCCACGTCGAGTTGCTACACTTCACCGGGCGAAAGGAGGGGCCGACACGATATTAAGAGGTATCCCATGACTTTTGTCACTTCAGTGTATATATCCATTACCTTCTTTGAACACTTTTAGGGATGATTGAAAAAATAAAGCAAATGAAACAAATTTTGAAAAATAAATTTAATTAATAATTGTGTTAACATTTTATACAATTTGACTTGATGTTTATGGTGAATAACATAATTTTTTCTATGTAATCGATTTATATATCTTATTGACTGAAGTTTATTTGGAACTATTAAGTTATTGTCTAAAACATAATCTAAAAGTAGAATTATATTAGTATTTCAATTACTATAACATTATAATGTATTATCTTTATAAAACATTATTTTGTATATTTTCTTTACAAGAATTTCAATTTAGTTATGATTAATCAAGTATATGATCTTTAGTTCTTATATTTGTTTTCATTTTGGGCATAATGGTAAACAAAAGTTTTATTTTCAAGTTTTTCAAGTATCCATTTCGCTATAATTTCGTCCAGTAAACAAATATTATTTTTTCACTTTCGTCGATATATGAAATTTCGAATATAAAAACACATTTCTGTTTATTTTTGAACCAAGTAAAAAACTCTCTTTCAAGAATCATTTTTCAATTTCATGCTTCAAATGCAATACATTCTTTTTTTTTTTTAGGTGGCTAACGAAACAACAACAAAGTGTATTTTTAATAACATCTGCATAGCATCTAACATGTTAGAAGGTTTGTTAGTTTGTTTTTTCAAAAGTGTTTGAAATCCAATATTTGTTATCAAAAGCAAAAAGCATGTTTTTTAAGCTCTAATTTCTCGATTTGAATTACGGAATAACTGTTGTGTGTAGCTGCCGAATCGAATAAACAAATAAATAAGAGATGCTTACGACTGTAAACAAACAATGATCCTTTGTTTACATTCTTTTATGTTTCTTTAAGAATACTTTCATTTTAATTTTCTAAAATTCTTGTATCGGAATTTTTGTAAATGTTGAGGGCAATATATTTAGCGTGCATTTTTTCCATCACAAATATTCGTTCTCACAAAGATAGCTTACTTTCCTATCTTTATATTATTATTTTCAAAAATTCTTATGCATTTTTATCATAACTTACGCAGCTTATACAATTTTGCGTGCTATTTTAATCACGAATTATTAAATTAAAGCAGATAAATTGATGCTAACATTATTTTCAAAAGCAAAATCAACATGCACATCAGGATTTTTCTGTAAGAAAAAATTAAATGTAATTAACTGAATTTTATACAAACATGCAATGATCCTTCATTATTGTAATGGAATCGAATAACTGAACAGTGTTGTAAACCACTGTAAACTTTGGTAATTTGGTAACCTGATGATCCATGGAGCAAATGGGGATCAGAAATTTATGAGTTTACTATAGTTTTTAATTTATTACTATCTTCGTTGCATTGTATCAGCTAATTTTACAAAATAATATAAACAAATCTTCGATAAGCTGTATTTTTTTTTATTTCCTATAATATCACTTAGTTTGTAGTACGCTGCCTTCTCCTTTGTCATAAATGTATTCCATAGGAAAAAAATTTGAAACCCTACAAAAATTTTTGCATTTTTACTGTTGCCTTCTGAGAACTGAAAAACAGATTTCCGTAGCAAATTCTGCGCTGATCCAAATAAATCTGCTGGCCAAACATTCAATTAATAGAATTTCAAGAATCTTGTTGTCTAAATTCTTGTCACTCAGCAACTTTAGATGATCTTAAATGAAGAACAACTACCTAACGAACGTGAGGTATTCTAATTAATCCATCATGGTTGGGCTATGACATTTAGTAAATCCTTAATTTCAAAAGAATTCATATTCATATGATTTAATTTAAATTCCTTTAATCAATTAGATTTTCTTTAATGAAACATACAATATTATTTATAAAAATTTAAAGTTTCTGTCAAATTGAATTCCTCTATTAGAAACTAAATAAATTTATAAATTTTAATAGGAATGAACAATACTTTAATAATAAATGCATACCAAGATGATTTGATACCACAATGAAACGCGGAATTTTCAAGTTGCATCTCAAATTGTCTAATAAATTTAAAAATTCTAATTAAATTTTCCTTCTCTTCCTCTTCCTCTTTATTAGCAAACATTAAACTTAAAATTCTTAGAAAGTTTCAATATGAATCCTATAGCAGATTTCTATCTCATATTTAATATGTATTATATTACATTGAATATTAATGCCTCTCGATCATAATATGAATAATCCCACGATGGGAGCAATTTATCATAATCCTATGGTATATCTGTTTTCTTTCCATCATAAACTAAACCACTGTATATCAGAGTGGTTAATCCAAGAAACGCCATTGGACATGTTGGAATATGAAGTTGCAATCGTAGTTTCTTTTTCATATATTGTATTTTATATTATTTGTTATAAACTTTTCAAGTAGAATTTTTTAGCTAAAAATAAAAATTTCCAGCGGTAACAGTGTTTCTTCCTGCTCACTGGAAGAGGGGCCCCAGCGTTAAAGAAAATGGATGAAATCTTTAATGCAGAGGAAGTAAGGCAACACGTTCTTTACAAGAAACGTTTACTTTGTAATCTTTATAATATATTCAATATTTTTATGACGACCTAGCCACCCTGTGAAGATGTATAATTCTCGCATCCAGCGCCCTGGGTATTTTATTTTCGGCAGATATTATAGAATTATTAAAATACTTTAAAATAATATTATACAATTTTAAATAATATAGAAAATAATTATTAAAATATTCAATTGGGACTATTAAATATTGGATTTCCTAATTTATATTTTTGCATATTTTACATAACTTTTAATTACATTAACCTTAAAACTGAATAATATTTTGTTATAAGAATTTTTTAATTACTATAAACTTAAAGTACTATAATTTCAATGTAAAAATATAACAATTATAAATAAAAATCATTTATATAAACCAAGTTTCTTAGTACAGATTCAAAGTTAAACCAAAATAGCATTGGGTTGGGATATTTTTGTGTCAGTGATTTGTTTAAAAACATTTAATGAAGTTAAAATGATAAATATTTGCACCCTCTGAAATTAATGATTATTGAATTAAAATTATACTTTTTACAGATTTTGATGTAATACTAATTTAATCACTCCCTGACATGATATTAGTTTAATTAACAATTTTAAAAATGCAACTGATAATGCTTAAAATTATATTACCTGGCTAAAAATCTAATAACCAAAAATAAAACAATTTTCATTGCAATTCGTTAATCTAAAATGGTTGTTCTTTTAAATTAAAAATTGTTAATTATCATGAAATTAAAATAGTGGATGTTTAAATTTTGGAATTGAAAAGATTATGACAATTATATTCAAATGATATTGAATTAAACGGGTAATTGATTTTATTAAGTTTTTAATCTTATTGGATATATTTTTAAATGCAAAAAAAAAAAGAAACTATCGTGCAAAATGATTTTATTACTGCACATAAAACGCCAACTAAAGCAAGATTGCATATCAGGCATTTTAACGAAGGATGTTCTTTGAAATTAAACAGTATTTAGGTTATTCTAAACGATCTCTTTAACTTTTAAAAATCCAATTTACGAACACATGTAGATACCCGAATCTAATAATAATTCGTTGAGGTGGAACCGACTGAGGCACTTCCGTTCTACTTCAATCATTCATAGTCCGTTACCTCCCCTTCAGAAGACACAAAATAATGACCCTACTTTGAAATTGGAAGGGCTCAAAAAGCGATAAGGTTGTGGAGCGCTAATAAAATTTAAAAACCAGACGCTACTGTACCCTACTCGAAGCTTAATAACGATCATTATCTTTGGAAGTTAGAACAAGAGAATTTGTTCTGAAAGGACCACCAGGTGGCGCTTTTTGTATTTACAACAGACAGCCATCTTGAACACGAGAAGGTTGAATTTTCAATTTCATGATTAGAATTTCTGCACTATGGCAAGATTTGAATCGCGATAAAGATGTCTTGTCTAATCAGTTTCGAAGATTAATAGGCCTAAATCAAAATTCCGTGGTTCTACTTGCGACAGATTTTGCTTCAAGGAAATCATTCTGGAAAATAGCACAAGCGTGTGCAGTAAATGGGGAACTGGCAATTCATAAATTGTTCCTCATGTATTCTACATCATTAATGATTTATTTTAAACCTTGATATGCATATGGATGCATTTAAAAGAATCAGTGTAGGCCGATGATCATATATCTTTATTAGAGGGTTGTGGAAGATTTTAATCCAGATTTTACAGATATATAATTGAAGTTCTATTTTAAGATATATTAAGATTATTACTCATATGATACCTTTGGAAGGATTTTAACGAATAATTGAGGACGATATGCAATTCATTTTATCTGTTTCAATAAATTAAATTATTTGGAAAAGCAATTATTTGATTTGAGATTCGGTAATTAACGGAATTTGTGTCTAGAATTATTATTCTTTTATACGCTTTAAAATATTGATATTTTGGAAAAAAAATCCTTTTCATTATGGATATTCATTTTATCAAGATAAAATGAAAAACATACCTCTCTCATTAGTCTTTATAAAAATTCTTAAAACTTTGAAGATATAGGTGCATTAGTATTTTATATTGAATTTGAAAATGTAATGTAACTGATAATACTTAGATCATTAAATACTTCTAGTTATAAATTGGGCCTGAAAGGCGGAGTGACTAGCGCTTTGGCTCTTGGTGCCTCAGATTTCGGGTCTGAGTCCCAGCGGTGCCAGATGTTTGTAGTGGTTCGGAATCCACTTTAATCCGTAGTTCCTGGTCCAATATCAATGCCTGAACACAAAAATCAAGGAAGAAACGATAAAATGTGAAAAAGAAACACTACCATTTTTGCACAATAGAGGTCACTACTGGCGTTTGCAACATCTAAATTGTATAACAAAACTATCAAAACATTCTTAATAAAAACAAAAAGTACCTCCCATTCAGATCTCTCTCTCATGAAAACATGTTTAATTTATGAATATTATAACCATTCTTTCTCTGGGTGCTGACAAGAGTGAACTGTGGCGTTCGGGAGAAATGTTCCGTTAGCCCACATGCTTTTTCCAGAGAAGTAGTATATTTTGCGCAACCTGCGCCTCTGCAAGATCCCCATCAACAAGCCCTTCCACAAAGCAAAGATTATCATTTTTTATTTTGGCTCTGTGTGATAAATATTAACTATTTGTATGTGTGGTTGTGTTTATGAGTATAAAATCAAAATGTAAGTTCTAAAACCTGGCTTAACTAGTATCTCGAAATATCCTACTGCAGTATTACTTTAAGAGGCTAGATAGCCAAACGACTGGCTCTCAGTGCCACAGATTTCAGGTTCGAAACCGACGGTGTCATGAAAACTTGTAGGGGTTCGAAATCCCTTTTAAATCTAGGTCCCTGCCCTAGTAGGACTACTACTAGACAGGGTACACTACACCACACCACATCACTGTGCTTAGATCTAAGTTGCTCCTATACAGTTTGGGACTGATGTGAGTGAGAAATCTGATTGCTGAAATGATCTGAAATCTGAGACACTCTACGATCATGTGATATTAACTCAGCTCTAGGCACAGTGATGTGGTGTGATGTAGTAGCAGTTGTCATATTAGACCAGGACCTACGGAGTAAAGTGGATTCCGAACCACTACAAAAATCATGGTACTGCCTGAACTCGAATCCAAAACCTGTGGCACTGACAGCCAGAGCGCCAGCTGACAGCTATTCGGCCATCAGGCCCCTGTCTAATATGACTGTAGAGCGTTGGATGTGGGGCTGATAATCGTATTCTGAAATTAGGCAGATGGACTTGACCCACAATGGGGCTGTTGCGCCAATGATGATGATGATGATGAATTTTAAATTATCGTTCACGATGATATTGTCGACAAATAAAAAATGTTATGCAAAGATATCCTTTAGGAGTTCTCATATTTATCTCATTTTATTAGTCTGATGTAACAACTTTCAGGCCAATGAATTTACCCGCTCCATCCCAAATCAGATGCAAGAACTAATGATGTTTTTCACTTTTCGGGTTTCAAACTTAAATTCACCTCCTTTAGGAGTCAAATATGCTATTCTAAGTCCACGAAACTTTAAGTATTATATATAAAAAGTACTTTTGTTTTAACAAAACTGTCCAATATAAAATAGAACTGAATTTAAAACAGTACTTTTTATCGTTATTCTATATATCACTAGAGATTTTAAGAAAAATTCTGAAAGCATGTTCATTTTTTAGAACATTATTTCTTATAAATACAAAGATCCGTCTGAGGAAGCCAGACAGATTTAGTTCGATATATTTCTAAAGGGAATCTTTATCCTGACACCTGATCTCTGAGCAAAAGCAGTACAGTGGAATAACTATACTGCCACAGGGTATCGATAATTTATACTGTAAAAATATTTTACGAAAAAAGTAAGCTGTCAAATCAAGAGATTTGCATCGTTGTTATTTTTCCACAAGCAACTGTGTCTAAACAAAATATAAAGCAGTAAAAAAAAATTATTCTAACATTTTTTTTAAAAAGAAATTCCGATTTTTAGACATGCATGGTAAACTTCTGTTTGCTAAAAAATAATATAAAATTCAAATTTCTGCTCAACTTTTTATTGAACATTTGAGAAAGCGAGTTTCCAGAGCATCGAACATTTTTATCAAACAAAAAAAAAAACTCTTGGAATATTTCAATAATTCTAACTGTTTAATATGTGCAACATTTTTTTTTTAAATATAACGTATTTCTTTTATTTTGGAAAAAAAATAAAATGCAGGACTCATTGTAACTTGTATTGAAATGAAATAATAATATTTTGTTTCCAATACCAAATACTGTAACTGAGGTTATTTTACCTTTATCTGCAAATAGCATATCAGTCTTACTCAAGATCTGGCTTTACGGTCATTTTGTGCACACAAGGGCTAAACACACCTGGACCTACAGTTTAAAGTGGATTTCGAACCACTAACAAACATCCATGCTACCTCCAAGATTCAAACCTGAATCCTGTGATACCAAAGGTCAGAGCGCTGTGCACTTGGACGCCAAGAGAAAAAGTGAACTATTTAGTGATGGAGTTAAGGTGGTAGATAGGTTACAAAACCATTTTGTTTTAACATGGCTTTATAGATATTTTCTATGTATTTTATACTATATTTAATATCTGTTCTGTGCTGTATTTTCAATATAAATAAATAATATAGCATCTAGACATATCTAATTAATAAGAAAAAAAAAATTAGTTTTTACTTGCAGAACAACAAACTTTACTTAACCAAGACAAAACACATACCGCTACATAATCTTTATTAATGGCGTCTGGCCGACTGTGCTTGTTTTAAATGGTAAACGTATTGTTAAATTGTTATTTTGAAATGGGTCTAGCTTTATAAATCTTCAAGCACTAATCAATGTCTATTGCGTAAAAGTGCCGAGAATCTAACAGGGATCACTGGATTAAAAAAAGACGTTAATACTCAATTTTGCACTAACGAGCAACGTTGAAAAATAGCGTACCAAGAAGGTCTATAGAATGGTTTCCATTGTAAGATGATGTCTTATTCTTCTATATGTGACATAAAAATCTACATATGGTTTTGAAGTAAAAAAAAAAAGATATTTTAAATCAAAGGGAATAAAATGTATTAGGTTTTTTTGTGAAAGAAAATTCTTAATTTTGATCGTCGCCATTTTGTTGGGACAAAAAGTTGATTTATATCGCCAAATTAACAATTTAACTCTTAAAAAGACATTTTTAATTGTTGGGATTTACTCTCACGTGTGAGAAAATATTTTGAGCTTAGAAATAGTATTAGGAGGTATTTATTTAGATCTCTAAATGACGCTATCTTGGGAAAAGCGTTAAATCAAGACGCTAAAAACAGGAGAATGCTTATATCCGAGTTAGTAAATCGAAAAAGATAGATAAAAATTATGGAATTAAAAATATTGATAATTGAAAGTCATGTAACTATGATGAAATTATTAAATACAATATTAATAAATTAACGTAAAAGTGAAGAGGAAAAGAAACGATAAAATTAAATCGAATTGGAGTTGGAAGAAATGAGATTGAGGAGAACTAAAGAAATACGAATTATCACAATGAAAAACCAGGAAAAAACAACTATGAAACCTAAATTAGATATCCAAAGTCTAATGCAGAAATTTGATCTGGCTAATAACGATGTCTTTACTTTGTTTGAACTTCTGATTCAAATAGCAGACATTGCAAAAACAGATTTTAGTCTCTTAGTTAGCCTACTGCCAAATTATATGGCTCTGTAACTGTAACTAAAGAAGATGAATAAAATGTAGTGACGATTTCTCGATAAATGCCACAAAACTTTGTGCTACTGTGGTCTGTAGAATAAAACACACATTAAGCACTACTACAAAGTGGACTCGTAAAATGCATTTTGCTTTTATCTTCAAGAAAAACAAACGCACACTGCTTTGGTGCTACATTTCTTCTCGCTCCAGTCAGCACGCCCACGCAGACAGGATGCCTGGCATTTTCATCGGGCGCTCGGCTTCCACTTTAGATATTTCTTTTACTTTTTACGGATGCAAACATGAGGCAACGACTTTGCAACTAAGAAGCTTTAAAAGGATCTTGAAAATTTTCGGGAATCATAGTATAAACTTAGAGATAACTCTTGACTGATTCTTTTCGCACACAAGCAAATGTACTACAATCCGCTCATGAAACCGTCGTACCGGCAGCTGAAGACAGCCGACGAGACCCGTGTGCGATGCTGTGCTCCGCTCCTGCTCTTTCGTGCGCAACTGCTAACACCTGGTCCCTCACTCCTGGCGTTGTAACTCTGGGGCGACCTGTGCCCTAGCAACATCTACTCACATTACCATCATCATTCGAATCGTTTGCCAAAGCCCTGGAGATGACACTCTGGACGATTCCAAGGTTCCTCTTGATACTTCCAGCCAGGGTGCATCCACATGCCAGTCGTCCGATAATTCTACCACGTAAAAAATCATCCAAATGCTTCCTTTTGTGCCATAACCATGCTAGGTTGTTGCACTGAAAGTCTTTAAAGCGCTTGTAGAACAATCTTACTTCTTTGC
The DNA here is from genome assembly GCA_021605095.1 of Caerostris extrusa. Classification (NCBI taxonomy): domain Eukaryota; kingdom Metazoa; phylum Arthropoda; class Arachnida; order Araneae; family Araneidae; genus Caerostris; species Caerostris extrusa. The sequence goes on along the minus strand of BPLR01000335.1, from coordinate 9,533 downwards.
CACCATTCCTTACATCACCCTCTCTACACTCTCGCCATTGTGGATGTACTACCAAGCGCCATCTGCAGGTAGGTTTCCTGAAATTTGCATATTCTTCTCTTCAAGATGTGTGTGATAAATTCTCACAGGTGAAAGATTTTTATTTTAGAGTTCCATTCCCTATGATTCTGAATTATCCTTAATTTATGGACATGAGTGTACATTAGCTGGTTTCGTCGGAATAGTGCAGGATCGTTAAAATGTATGAAATCCTTTCTATTTCATTAAATATTATTAACTTTCTTGAACTGTGAGAGGACATCATTACTCTATATTTGGGTATATTAAAACATATGTGTTTGGCAATGAAGATAATTATTGTAGTCGTTGATGAATATATATATTGTCGAAATCGCTGGTATTTAAATGTTAAAAGTATTATTAAACTTTTCTATAAAAAGAATTTTCCATATATTTTCCCATACATATCCTTGTATACAGGCTTTGAGTCTCCAACATAACAGCTCTCCATTTGTCTCGCAACGATGTCAATCTCTTCCAGCTAATAATTTTCAGTTGTCTAAGGTCCTCTTCGACACTAAGAATCCACTTTTCCCTTGGTCTTCTACTCTTCATATTTCTGAACAATTTACATACACTTCTTATATTCTATATATTCATTTTTTCATTATATATATATATATGCCTCATCTATAAGAATTTCAAAAACAAGCCATGAATCTTTGTCTCGAATTGCTCAATTGTTAAAAAAGTATCAGATATCTTAGTAAACAAAAAAACGTTTCAAATGAAGAAAACAATAATCCGCTTGATGGAAACATGAAATATCTTGTTTCTTCCTATAAAAATAAAATTGAAATCTGCTAACGATAGTTCCAGTTATTTCTATTTCTGCATTGTTCTTCAACAAATGAAGTAAAAATATCCTTCGTAAACAAAATAAGATGCACCTCAAGTTTTAAAACTTCTTTTTTTCTTCTACTTTTACTTTTTCTAAAATGGCAACAAAAGTGCATCGAGAAATTCATGTTTCCTGTTTACACTGAGCCAATCTCGATCACTCCCGAGGAATATAAGTTACTGTCCTTTTTTCTTTCTTTCTTTTTATCTTTCGGAGAATATATTCAGCTATCAAATGTCGAGCTTTCTTCTTCTTCAGGAGAAATACGCGCCCAGTTGGTAGGGCTGCCTTCCCTACAACCTGCAAGGCATCATTATTCGAAAAGTGCAATCTGCAGTATATCTGTGACGCACACTGGAAACTTTAAACACAGAAGAAGAGAAACAGGAATCTCGGAATGTATCTCCAGCGGGTTATACAGTTCCACACGTCTGCATTTCTTTCCATAAAAACTCGCTTCTTCTTCTACTTCTTATATAAAGGATCAGGGTGAGTTATTTATGCTCCAAAAACGGAATGCCATTTTTACTGTTATTATTTTCGTATAGGAGGCAGCTTTGCTCAAAATTCTTTATGATTTTCAATCAATGTGTATCCGGTAATTTTAAAGTATCAGAATGCTAAATGTAAATCAATCACTATAAACAGTACAGCATTCAATAATATTTAAATCAGATTATTATTTTATATATGACTGTCAGCAACATATATTTTTAAGTTGCCACATGTATGGAAAATGAAAAGATACGCCACTAGTTTACTGTGTATTTATTGAAACTTTCAATAATAATCTAAAAATTAGAAGAATAATGAATACTATAATTGTAAAAAATTAGTAGAATTATAATTATTATTTTATATTTTTAGGAGGACCACTATTTTTTAAGTTGCTATGAGATGTGAAATGAAAGGTTTGCCACGAGTTTACTGTGTATTCCATGAAACTTTTTAATCATAACTCTAACAATTAGTAGAATAATGCAAAGTACTACAAAATAGCTATAGTAACAGCAAATATTGATTTTTTATTTTCATTTTAATAAAAACTTATTTTTTTTATTACTTTTTTATTTTAATAAAAATTATTTTTTATTTTAATAAAAATTATTTTTTATTATTTTTTATTTTTTAATAAAAATTATTTTTTTATTATTTTTATTTTAATAAAAATAACATAATCTATATTTTATCAGTAAGAAAAAATAATAATAAAAAGTTTTTTTCATACTGTGAATTATACTGTATCTTCAATTTCGTTATTTTTCTCACTTGAGCATATGCCCATCGCAAATATTGCACTAAAGGCGTATGCGGATTAGATAGCTGAGTAACTTTTATGTATAAAACAAATATGGCGGAAAACGATGAAACGATGAAGCTTAATATTATTAGAGATGAGGTATATACATATATATATATATATATATATAATATGCCTTCTATAAGAATTTTCAAAAGAAGCCATGAATTTGATTCGAATTACACAATTGTTAAAGAAAAATATCAGATATCTTTGTGAACAAAGAAACAAACCGTTTCAAATGAAGGAAACAATAATTCGCTTGATGGAAACGTGGAATTTCTGTTTCTTCCTATAGAAAAATTGAAATCTGCTAACGATAGTTCCAGTTATTTCTATTTCTGCATTGTTCTTCACCAAATGAAGTAAAAATATTCTTGGTAAACAAAGAAGATGCATCTCAAAAACTTCTTTTTTACTTCTACTTTACTTAAAAAATGGCAACAAATGTGCACCGAAGATTCTTGTTGCTGTTTACACTGAGCCAATCTCGATCACTCTCCAGGAATATATGCGTTACTGTCCTTTTTTCTTTTTGAGAATATATTCAGCTATCAAATGTCGAGTTTTCTTCCTCTTCAAGAGAAATACGCCCCCCGGTTGGTAAGGCTGCCTTCCTACAACCTGCCAGGCATCATTATACGAAAATGCATTCTGCGGTATATCTGTGACGCACGCTGGAGTTTTAAACAGAGAATGAAGAGAAGAAAGAATCTTGGAATCGTATTTCCAGCGCGTTATACAGTTCCATACGTCTCGCCTTTTTCCATAAAAACTGCTCCTTCTACTTCTTATATAAAGGATCACGGTGAGTTATTTATGCTCCAAAACGAAATTCCTCTTTTGCTGTTATTATTTTCTTATAGGGAAAAAATTAGCATTGCTGAAAATTCTTTGTCGATTTTTCAATCAATCTGTATCAGGTAATGTTAAAGTATCTGAATGCTAAAGAAAAATAATCACTATAAGCTGTACAGCTTTCGACAATATTTTAAAATCAGATTATTATTTTATATATGAGATGAGCTACATACTCAGTTGCTACATGTATGAAAAATGAAAGGTTTTTCAATGAGTTTACTGTGTATTGAATGAAACTTTTAAATATAATCTAAAAATTAGTAGAATAATGAATAATAGAATAATAAAAATTAGCAAAATAATAATTATTATTTTATAGTATGAGATGGGCAATATATTTTTTAAATTGTTACATATATAGAAAATGGAAGGTTTGCAACGATTTTGCTGTATATTGAATGAAACTTTAATTATAATCTAAACATTAATAGAATAATGCAACATATAACAAAAATAATTATAGTAATAGCAAATGCTTTTTTAGTTCTTATTTTAATAAAAAATTATTTTTTTTAATTTTCATAAAAAGTAAAATTAGAATTTATTTTACCAGTAAGAAAAAAATAATTGTAAAGGGTTTTTGCATACTGTGAATTATAACGTATCGTTAATGTCATTATTTTTCTCATTGGCGCACATGTCCATTCGAGAGCATTGTTACCAACGTCGCATGCGATTAAATAGCAGAGTAACTCTTTTTATGTATAAAAACAAATATGTCGGAAAAACAATGATGAGGGGATTGATTAATTAGGAATCGAGAAAACCTAAAATATATATTCTATAAAATAGATTATTATTATAGATATTAAATAGACTATCATTATAGATATTAAAGTAGACTTTTATTATAGATATTAAATAGACTATTATTATAGATATTAAATAGACTATTATTATAGATATTAAATAGATCTATTATTATAGATACTTTTTTTACTCCAGTGGCAAGAGAAAATGACAAACTCTTACGTGATCAAAAACCATGAAAAAACACACACAAGTAAAAAAGAAAACAATAAGTGAAAAAAATCAATGTCTAATAAACAAAGATCTAGCTGTCTAATATTTTTTAGCCTGGGAAGTCCCCACCCAAGGCCGGTCATCCTGCTATAGGGTGTCTGTTCATGATCTCGTCTTTCCCACAGACAGGGCAAATCGGGCTATTAAAAATACCAACGGGGTGTAAGAAGCGCTCGCCAAACAGTCTATAGCCCACCTAAATGTCAACATCGTAGTTGGTAAGGGAATGTTTAACCATAATTTAGATTACCATTTGTAAGACACTCAACCAACACTAAGTCCCACAAAGGTTTAATAGAAAAATAAATTTTAAAATAACTTAATTGGTTGTTTGATGATGATTTTATTTAAAATATTTTTGCTGATAATAACATCTTATCCCCAGTTTTGCTTTACATATAAGGATCAATGTTTGATCAATTGTTTATTTATTTGTTTTGTAATTTAAAAACATTATATTTTAATTAACTTAAACTTTAAGTTGTAAATTAACTTCAATTTTAAAACAATATATTGTAAATGAACTTTATATTTTTTAAGTTTAATTGTAAATACTTTTTATGCGATTAATTTTAATATAAAAATACATTTATAATATATCGTAAATGATGGTTTAATGTTGATTTTATTTAAATATTTTCGCTAACAATAACTTTTTATCTCCATTTTTTTTGCATATATTTTAATAATTAAATAAGCAATTAAAAAACATTGATACTTGTTTTTTAATTGCTTATTTAATTATTTTATAATTTAAATAATATTTTTTTGATAATTATGATGATTAATATACTAAATTTATTTAATAATAGAATCAATAAACATAAAACATAAAACATAAATCACAGGACAAATTTGTAGTAAAATTTTAAAAATGTTAACTTTCAGAATCTGTAACAATAAAAAATATTTAGTGATACATGTACCATTAGAAAATTTGTTTTCCCATATGTCCTATTTATAAAAGAAATAAAATAAGAGAAAACATTTTTTAAAAACTCTTATATTAGGGACGAAATGCAAAAACTGCGGAAATCCAATTTTTGTTCTTCGACGAATAAGAGCATTTTTTATCCTTCTTTGTTTTTCATCTTGTTTTCAATAAATAAAAAAGGCACTTTCCCGCTGTCCAATGTGCTAGCACGTCCAATAACATCACTCTGTCTAACTTCTATTGCTGGCGTCAACTCTCATTCCATTTGCTTCTGTAGTCATAGCAATAACTCTTGTATTTCAAATAGTCTAAGGGTAATAAAACTCTCTTCTTTTTCAAGCTTGCCAACAACAAATAAATGACACCCTGAATAAAATCTTTTTCCCAATTTTTGATCCTTGTTCGTTTCTCTTTCTTTGTTTCCAGTCTTTATCTCTCTCTCTTCATTTTTTTATTTGACTCTCTTTTTATACTGCTGTTATTACCATTTTTTTCTTTCTTTTCTTTTTTTACATCTGTCTTTTGGCACAGAGATTATTTTTTTTCCGCTGTTCTGGAAATTATTTTCACCGTAGTTTAAATTGCTGTCAACGTCAAATATTTCTTTTCTCTCAATTTTTTTAGCGAATCTTAAACAGCAATGCCAGAATTGGTATCGGTCTAGCTTTGTAAGAATAGATAGTAAATAATAGATGGAGTTCAAAATAAAAAGTTTGCAAGGACATCAACTATTGAACAGCATCAGAATACAAGGTAATTTCTGTTAAATATTAAAGAGCATTATTACTTTTTTATATATAAAACTGAGTATATATTTATAAATAGCATTCTCATAAAATATCTTTGTCCCTATTGTAGGGAGTGGTAAAAGGGTATCAAACAGAACTATTTTTCTAGAATTTGTGTTTGGGGATACCGCGTTTACAAGATGATACAAATGAGATATTTGAAAGAAAAATACTGTCTCATAATGACATAATCGATAAATAATGCACTGCTATTTCACAACCCATAATTTTTCTTATTATACTCGAAGGAAAATCTTGTTCGAGCATTATACTGCACCAGTATACTTTGAGTAATAAAGTCAGGAATTATGTACGTGCTTCTTGTTTGAAACACACAAGACTGGTTGAGCGGGACTTGCTTTTTTGTCACCATCATCAAATTATTTATCTTGTTTGAATTTCTTTTTATGGGGACGTACAAAAGAAACATTCATGATATTTGTGTTAACACCGAATAATTCCCCAAATCAGATTGTCTCCATTGTTGTAAGAAACCTCCTGAACATATTTAGTTATATTAGATTTTGTTCTTGATTTAGTTCATCTCCTGAATTTAAACACAGAAACATCTTTCAGCTTTACTGTCGTAGTTATGCTAATGACACTGTTTAATTACTTAAACTGAAATTGAGAACGAGAGATTTTAAGATATTATAACTTACAGTAACTGTAAGTAAAAACTTAACTGTATTTAATGTGTTGTGTATTTCATCATTGTAAAACAAAATACAAAAATACATAATTGTAGATCGTACAACTGTATATATAATTGTATTAATTGTAATAATTGATATAATAACTGTACATAATTGTGTATGATGCGACTATATACACACTATCAACTGTCTTATATATAATTTACATGTATAACATGCATATATATGTTATACATGTTTTTACTAATTTACTGATAACTATTAGTGAAATAGTGAATCTTAGGACGTAGAAGAAAGAAGGTATGGAAAGTATGGAAAGTGAAGAAATTTCTTCTACTTCAACATGCATGGTTTAGAATTACAAATTCATTCCCAAGAAAAATAAATTATGAAAAACGTTAATAATCTCACTATAACAATGCATTAAAATGGTTGGTTACATTTTATTTTAACACAATATCAAAAATATAAAATTCAGAGTACTTTAGATTTCGTTAAATCATCCCGAAATTCTCGTAAATAAGGTGGATTATACGGCAACAGCATTATCTTTATTTTTTTCCTCAGTCTCTATCAATTATAGGGCCCTCAATAGATCTGTAAATGATGGTCTGGTCGATATAATCTATCATATTATGGTCTCTATAAATTTGTTCCATAAGTCTAACTGAAAATCCTATTTTTTAAAATTATGGAGAGAATAGTTGGAAGATTCTAAATGACGCAGTTGCGTGAGTGTTTTTATAAAATTACAGTAGCTTTAAGTAAGAATAGTTTTAGTAGTCCATCTACATATCGGTGAACTGCAGGTAACGCTACAATACTATATGATATACAATTGCGTTATAGTGTTGAATCATATCATGTTAAAATGTCTGACATTTGTAAATAAATCATTTTAGCCTTTTATGTTTTATTCAGATCTCATTTTACAAACAATATCATACTCAAAATAATATTGTCAATTCTAAGTATTTTACTCTAAGAATTTTTAATAGATTTCTCTTTCAAATAACAGAATCTAAGCAAAAAATAAATTAAATTTTTAATATACTTTGTAATCAAAGCAAATAATAGCACGTAGTTTTCCTTTAACATTGGAAAAAAAGGGAAAAGATTTAAAAAATATTAAAGAGTCAAACGCGCTTTCAGTTTCTTCCCGTTCCAAAAATAGCATACTTGATATATAGGTAGAGATTCAAAAAAAAGTTAGAACGTACTTTTGGGGTTATTATCATTCCAGGTCTTGTTGCCAGTCTGTTTTTGTAAAAGCTGTCAAATGCACGCTCAGGTTTGAAAGAATTATTTTCTTTGGTCTTCGACTTTTTTTTCTCTTCCGCCGTTTATTATTTCTCATTCAACGTCGGAAGGCAATGCACGTTGGATCATAAAATTATGTCAAGAAGTTTGTTTCAGAAAAATGCATTAAATTTGAATGAAAGAGGTCGCAAAAAAGAAATAAAACCTTCCTTTCCGGCTTCCAGCAAAGAGTTTGAGAAATATATTTTGTGTTACCATAGATTTATTTGTAGTCGGAGGTCTTTGCAGCCGTCAATATCCGCTTGTTTATGACAGCCTTGAAGACAGCTTTCAACGAGATTAACAGAAATATACATTTTAAAATCAAATTTAAAGTTCTTACAAGATTTTATTTTTTTTATATATATATATTTTACAAGATTAATTTAATTTCTTTTCATATTTGATAGATAATAGGTAAAAAAATATTCTAATATTTTCATACAAATCTTTGGAAATATAATAGAATTTTATATTCCTTAGTATATAAATATAATCTCTATTACATAAAAATGCTTCATTATTATATATATAGTTTATGTTTTATTCATATAAATATTTCATGGAAATATTACGTGTATAATAAAATTTACAGTATAACTGTAAATTTAAAAGGTTAAAAGTTAGATAAAGGTAAGACGTAGGGTAAAGGTGCAGATTATACTTGGCTATATTTTCATATTATAGTATGAATTAAATAAGACAATTTAAGAACAAATACGTACTTTAATAAAATTCGTTATAAAATGTTTTTTAAAAAATATAATAAAGCTCCTTCTGATCATCAATGAAGATTTCTTCTTCGTATCCAAATCATAAACAAATCATGTTATCTATTAAATAAGTATTGAAAAAAATTATAGCTCTCAACATAGGATGAACCATCCATTATCACTTACTGTTTTCATTTTTTTGATTCATCATTCATCATCTCCCAGCATAGAATCATCTAGCAGATACGACAACATCATGATGTTTTGATGTCATTTTGTTAAAAGAAATTCTGTACAAGCAACCATTGTATTTAAAAACGAACGTGAATCAAACATTCTGTAATATATCTGGAAAAAACTTTCTGCCTTGATTCATTCAGTTTCTATTCGTTCAGTTCCTTTGATCCTGTTTGTTTTTTGTTTAGCCAAATATTTCATTTAATTCAAATTCCGAAGAACTTCTGACAAGATTTGTAAAGGCTGTATATTAAAAACAAGTCTTTTGGGAAATTGCAAGGACATACTATTTTCCGTCCAATATTTTCTCCAAAATGACGTAAAATGTTATAAAATAAAAAAACCAACTTAATAATACTGCTTCTATGCTAACAAATTTTTCCCCTTATAAAACTGAAAATATCAGTACATTTATTCTTTTATGTGTTTTTAGAATATCTCCTTTTGCAATAAACATGATACTTAAGTTAATGCTGACAGTTAAGTATGTAGTAGTACATTTGTTTTTCTTTAATAACTGGATCTAGAATCTCAGAATTTGGAATTCTTTGAATTTGGTCACAAATGTAGAGACAGTATGAATAGAACAAATAATTATTCAAGTACTGGAAATGTTTTGTAATATAAAGACAAATAAATTGTTTAAGTCGAATTAATTATAACTGTTGATTCCAATTCTTGATAAATATATGTACATAAATTTCCGATTTTCAAACTAATTTTTTTCAAGTTTTTTTACAATTATCTGCCAAAAGCAATTAGTTTTCTGACATTTTTAAAGTAAATATTCAATTTTATCATAAAACTTTTGATTATAAATA